>JAQIUQ010001575.1:0-55000 GCA_030378365.1 Hybognathus amarus
TGATTGTTTGCGTAAAGAAACTGATTTACTGGAGACATTATTTTCATTACTTCAGTTTTTCCAAACATTGTTGATTCTCATTATTGACTTTATAAAGAGTGCTGTATTTGTGTTATGATTCTGTTTAATAATCGCTCCAGTGCTCTCTTCTGCTTCACACACACACATTTCATGGGTTTAGTTTTGATTCATTTTGTTTCATTTTTTTTGTTTTGATTAAGATGCATGAATTAAAACGCTCATAAACCTACTTTACCACTGAGAAAAAAAAAAGCTGAAATAACCTGTTAAACATTACAGTATTCTGCAATCCTTAAAACATTCAGCGATCTAACATGAAGAACCCTAGTTCTCTACAACAACACACTGAAGCTTTAATAATTCATTATGATTAATAATAATTCTCGTTATTGGTAACACTTTATTTTACAGTGTCCTTGTAACATGTACTTACTATAGTAATAACAGTAACTAACCCTCAGTCTAACCCTATAGTAAGTACATGTAGGTCATTACTCAGTACACTAACAATGACACCTTAAAATGAAGTGAAACCTCATAATTATTATTATTATTATCAGTTATTGTAATTAAGAGTGGAGCTGTTAACTGACATGATTTATAAGTGTGTATTTTACATAATTTTACACACCACTGTAAAAGCAGTTCGGCTGTTTCTTTTATGCTAATCAGAAGCATAATGATGATTGATTTCTGTTTGACCTGATGCAAAGTTTCTCTCATCTTGTTCTCATTGATTAAACTCTTTCCAGCCGAGTTATTCGATCAGGACGTGACCGTTTCACACTCGCATGTTTACAGTCATCAGAACATGAACATGCTCTCAGTGCTGATGGTGAATCCGATGGAAAAGAGCTAAAAGATCGACGAGTCTCGGCCGTTGTACATTAATATCAGAGTTCACCCGACGCAAACTGTAATTAAAGTAGGGAAAGACGTTTTTAATGTCTTTAACGTGTTCTCATGAGTATTTCTGAAAACATGCATTACCAACATACTGTCTAAAACAAACCAAATTCAGAAAGCTGTTGACTTGTAAAGCGAAAGACTGAAGCTATTCTTGTTTTCTGAAATCAGAATGAAGTGAGTTAGTGCTTAACACAAGAACAAATATCTGAGGTAAGAAAAAAAAAGAGCAAAAAGGTTATTGTCAGATATATGTTCTTGTTTTAAGCTCAAACTCCCTTCATTTTGATGAATATAGTCAGTCCTTTCTCTTCTCCAGTAAATGTATCTTGATTTAAGAATGTTTCGAATACAGGTACAAAAGACAGAAAGCACTTGTTTTCTGCAGTGTAACATTATATCAGTTAATGAAATATACCATCTCTATCGTAATTATAAGTTCAGTTCTGTAAAACATGTATGTTTTACAGTAAAGCTCTGTCAATCACAGCTGCCGTTTTCTTTCTGTAAACTTGACTGATTTGTTTTCACAGTGAGGAAGAAGAGACGCGAACTAAACTTTCACAGCCAGTCGGGATGAAATTGCAAACCCAAACTTCAAACTTGCGCCGTGTTTATGTCCAGACTGACCCGCACCTGCCTCTCGGCCTCCTCTGGATCTCGATTAGCAGCGCTAGTGTCAGCATGAGCCTGGCGGCGTGAGGAGTGTGTGCTGTGGGTGAGGAGTGTGTGGCCGAGGTGAGGAGTGTGTGTGAAGAGTTCAGCACACGGAGAACAGCGGGACAGATCCTCACCTCGCTGGTGTCAAACGGCCCCTGACTGCCGGTAACAGACACCAGCTCCTGTGCAGAGATCAGGACTCAGAGATATCGCAACACACAGAACTTACTCCACACTTCACGTCTGCTCTTCTTCATTAGCGGAAAACCTGAATTATTTCAACATTTTTCTGACTGTCTTTCTTTGGAATGAATAGTTGAATATTAACTGATTAGTTGGTATTATTATATTGTGCGAAATCACATGGTATTTTTTGTACATATTTTAACACCTCTTTGCAGATTGTTACTAAATGATACTGTTTGAATATACTTCATATTGTCATTAAAATAAAACTTTTGACATTTGACTACTTTTATTTTGATATGTGCAAAATAATCATAAACTTTATAGACTTTATACAGCATAAACTATATATTACTATATAACTATAACTATATAACTATATATACATGTCTCCTTACACTAACCCGAACTCTAAACCTATCCCATCACACACACACATACTGCATCCCACGCTTTACTCCACTGTATCCCACGCTTTACTCCACTGTATCCCACGCTTTACTCCACTGTATCCCACGCTTTACTCCACTGTATCCCACGCTTTACTCCACTGTATCCCATGCTTTACTCCACTGTATCCCACGCTTTACTCCACTGCATCCCACGCTTTACTCCACTGTATCCCACGCTTTACACCACTGCATCCCACGCTTTACTCCACTGCATCCCACGCTTTACTCCACTGTATCCCACGCTTTACACCACTGCATCCCACGCTTTACTCCACTGTATCCCACGCTTTACTCCACTGTATCCCACGCTTTACTCCACTGCATCCCACGCTTTACACCACTGCATCCCACGCTTTACTCCACTGTATCCCACGCTTTACTCCACTGTATCCCACGCTTTACTCCACTGTATCCCACGCTTTACTCCACTGTATCCCACGCTTTACACCACTGCATCCCACGCTTTACTCCACTGCATCCCACGCTTTACTCCACTGCATCCCACGCTTTACACCACTGCATCCCACGCTTTACTCCACTGTATCCCACGCTTTACTCCACTGCATCCCACGCTTTACTCCACTGCATCCCACGCTTTACTCCACTGCATCCCACGCTTTACTCCACTGCATCCCACGCTTTACTCCACTGCATCCCACGCTTTACTCCACTGTATCCCACGCTTTACTCCACTGCATCCCACGCTTTACTCCACTGCATCCCACGCTTTACTCCACTGTATCCCACGCTTTACTCCACTGCATCCCACGCTTTACTCCACTGCATCCCACGCTTTACTCCACTGTATCCCACGCTTTACTCCACTGTATCCCACGCTTTACTCCACTGCATCCCACGCTTTACTCCACTGCATCCCACGCTTTACTCCACTGTATCCCACGCTTTACTCCACTGCATCCCACGCTTTACTCCACTGTATCCCACGCTTTACTCCACTGCATCCCACGCTTTACTCCACTGCATCCCACGCTTTCTCCACTGCATCCCACGCTTTACACCACTGCATCCCACGCTTTACTCCACTGCATCCCACGTTTACTCCACTGCATCCCACGCTTTACTCCACTGCATCCCACGCTTTACTCCACTGTATCCCACGCTTTACTCCACTGTATCCCACGCTTTACACCACTGCATCCCACGCTTTACTCCACTGCATCCCACGCTTTACTCCACTGCATCCCACGCTTTACTCCACTGCATCCCACGCTTTACTCCACTGCATCCCACGCTTTACTCCACTGCATCCCACGCTTTACTCCACTGCATCCCACGCTTTACACCACTGCATCCCACGCTTTACTCCACTGTATCCCACGCTTTACTCCACTGCATCCCACGCTTTACTCCACTGCATCCCACGCTTTACACCACTGCATCCCACGCTTTACTCCACTGCATCACACGCTTTACTCCACTGCATCCCACGCTTTACACCACTGTATCCCACGCTTTACTCCACTGTATCCCACGCTTTACTCCACTGCATCACACGCTTTACTCCACTGCATCCCACGCTTTACTCCACTGTATCCCACGCTTTACTCCACTGTATCCCACGCTTTACTCCACTGTATCCCACGCTTTACTCCACTGCATCCCACGCTTTACACCACTGTATCCCACGCTTTACTCCACTGTATCCCACGCTTTACTCCACTGTATCCCACGCTTTACTCCACTGTATCCCACGCTTTACTCCACTCCATCCCACGCTTTACTCCACTCCATCCCACGCTTTACTCCACTCCATCCCACGCTTTACTCCACTGCATCACACGATTTACTCCACTCCATCCCACGCTTTACTCCACTCCATCCCACACTTTACTCCACTGCATCACACGCTTTACTCCACTCCATCCCACGCTTTACTCCACTCCATCCCACGCTTTACTCCACTCCAACCCACGCTTTACTCCACTGCATCCCACGCTTTACTCCACTGCATCCCACGCTTTACTCCACTGCATCCCACGCTTTACACCACTGCATCCCATGCTTTACTCCACTGCATCCCACGCTTTACTCCACTGCATCCCACGCTTTACTCCACTGCATCCCACGCTTTACTCCACTGCATCCCACGCTTTACTCCACTGCATCCCACGCTTTACTCCACTGCATCCCACGCTTTACTCCACTACATCCCACGCTTTCTCCACTACATCCCACGCTTTACTCCACTACATCCCACGCTTTACTCCACTGTATCCCACGCTTTACTCCACTACATCACACGCTTTACTCCCACTGCATCACACGCTTTACTCCACTACATCCCACGCTTTACACCACTGCACCCCACGCTTTACTCCACTGTATCCCACGCTTTACTCCACTACATCCCACGCTTTACTCCACTGCATCCCACGCTTTACTCCACTGCATCCCACGCTTTACTCCACTGCATCCCACGCTTTACTCCACTACATCCCACGCTTTACACCACTGTACCCCACGCTTTACTCCACTGTATCCCACGCTTTACTCCACTGTATCCCACACTTTACTCCACTACATCCCACGCTTTACTCCACTGCATCCCACGCTTTACTCCACTCCCATCCCACACTTTACTCCACTACATCCCACGCTTTACTCCACTGCATCACACGCTTTACTCCACTGCATCACACGCTTTACTCCACTGCATCCCACGCTTTACTCCACTGCATCCCACGCTTTACTCCACTACATCCCACGCTTTACTCCACTACATCCCACGCTTTACTCCACTGCATCACACGCTTTACTCCACTGCATCACACGCTTTACTCCACTGCATCACACGCTTTACTCCACTGCATCCCACGCTTTACTCCACTGCATCCCACGCTTGCATCTCACGCTTTCTCCACTGCATCCCACATTTTACTCCACTGCATCCCACGCTTTACTCCACTGCATCCCACGCTTTACTCCACTGTATCCCACGCTTCACACCACGGCATGATTTTATACAACTATGGCCATAAAGTGATAGGAACAGTTGAATTCGATTGATTTAAAGAGGTGCCCCAAAACCTTTTCCAATATAGCATATATTTTGCATTTGCACACATTTATTTTGTCATTAATTGTAATAATCCAGTGAGTTTTTTTTGCAAAGGGGTCTGGCAAAAGCTGTTATGATCTGATCTCACCCTCATCGAGAGTCCTTTTGTGACTACATGAAAAAACAGAAGAAAAACACAAAGGATGCTCACACCAAATATTAATTTGAATCAGTTAATAGAAATTAATTGATAAATAAAATCTATAAATTAAATTATTTTTAAAAGCATCCTCACTTTACAGCATTTTTACACAAGTGCCTTAAACTTCTCAAAGTACTGTAGCTTTGCAGGAAGGGTTCTTCCAGCGTTGCTCTTCTGGATTTATTCTGTGTTAAGTTTCTTCTGTTTCTTCATGTAATAACAGACAGACTTTATGATGGTGAGATCAGATGCAGAGCTGGCTGTTGTCAGACTCCTAGTGCATACAAAAATCTCATTGGATTATTATAATTAATGGCAAGTTGCACTCAAACTAAAGTAGATCTAGTTCAGGAAAAAAAAGGCAAAAAAGCTCTGATGACCGAGGCACTCCTTACTTTAAAATGTCTTTATTCAACAATTAACAAGTCCTAAATGGACAAGTTTAAAAGGCCTAAAAAGCCCACGCGTAGCGGCATGGAGCCTTCTTCAGGGCATAGCCTATGGTCTATGCCCTGAAGAAGGCTCCATGCCGCTACATGCGTGGCTTTTAGGCCTTTTGACTTTCCTCCATTAGGACTTATCTAATTGTTGAATAAAGACATTTTAAAGTAAGAGTGCCTCAGTCATCAGAGCTTTTTGCTTTTTTCCTTGATGTCCTACCTTGGACCGAAGAGCACCCAGTCTAACACTTTTTTAATAAGAAGGAATTGAGCACGCCACTCATCTTGAATCTATATAGATCTAGTTCACTTCAATATTTTTTGGCTCAAATACATAATCATTAGATAGTTATAAATATCACATTCATAACTATCTAATGATACTTATTTGAGCCAAAAAATACTGAAGAAAAAAATACAACCTATGATATCAACAACAAAAGTAGTGCTCTATAAAGTTAATAAATATATTTGTTTTGCTATCCGAACTCTTCACTACTATAGGATTATTTAACATTTTATTATTTCCATTCATCATAATTTTTTGGGGGGCTTTTCTTTCCTGGGAAGTTAATGAATCATGAGTTCTTCATCAGAATGATTCACAGTTCAGATCCTTTCCAACCAGAAATTCAGGAACTTAAAGCAAAATGAGAATTTTATGTTAATTTATTCTTATTCATCATTAATCAAGCTTTTATCACTGTTAAACTAGCCTTTACTACTTTCTAGCCTTTGAAACGGTTTTCAAAGTAGAAAAAAAGGAAAAGAAAAAACATTGAAAAGCTTATGATTTTGCTTATGATCCATTTGGAAATAGTGCGAGTTTAGCTTTGTCTGGTTTCAAGATAAAGTTTCTATGGGGATTATTGTAATGGTGCTCGTGCTTTAAAACATACATACATATATATTTTAAATTCATTTATGATGTATTCCCCCTCTGGCTGGAGATAAGCAGCGCTGCATGGGAAATATACATTGTTCAGTCCAATTCTCATGTGCATCTGTCAGAAAGCCCAGATCCACTGATACTACTTCAAACGGGCCTTTGTGGAGGAAGTAAAAGAATTTCCATCATTCCATTTCTTTTCTGTCCGGGACACAAATTTATCAGCTGAACTGCATCTCATTTTCCACTGCTAGACACCAGTGTGGAGAGGAGGAAAAGCCAGATTTCAGCAGCTGTACGCTTTACACACACACACACACACACATACACACTGGTCTCTCTCTCTCTCTCTCAAATATATTCAATCAGCTCAGTATTTTAGTATTTTCAGATCAGTATTTTAGTATATTTTAAAGAATAAAGAATAAAACTCATTACATCCCTTTGTATTTTGTTAATGCGCAATGTCCCGAAGTGTATTGGGGTGGGGGGGTTAGAAGGGAATTAGTAGTTATGTAAGTTTTCTCTATTATTGTACAAAATATTGTCAACTTTTTTTTCTTTTTTTCAAAAAAAAAGAATAAAACTCATTACACTAAATTATGTTAAAACAAAATATGTAACAAATATGTTAAACATTTAATAAATTATGCTTAATGAATATCATAAACAACATGCAACATTATTATGTATAAATATTGTGTTCTCTGTTCAACAAGTTAAAATACTGTATCTGTATAATATCAGTAAACATGTATCTGTAATTACTGCTAAAGAATTACTAAATGATTCATTTAAAAATCAAACGAATAGCACCCCAAAACAGCACAGTGCATTCAAAGAGAAACATGTTCACAAGAAAACCATCATCATCAATAATAACTCGTGCTGCCGGTATTATGATGTTCGGCTGCGGCTCCATAATAGTTTCTCAGAGCATCTAGAGCCTTTGCTAAGCAAGCAATTGTTTCATGTTCATGGAAACTGGTCATTATTCTTTCATAATAATTATTCCCGCTGTTATACTAATCTCTCTTATTCAATACACAGACAAAAGTTTTTCCACAGCATATGTCTGATTCAGTTTTTGAATGAGAACTTGATAACAATCTCTTTGCGTTTTCGCAATTAATACCCTGCCAATCCACAAGCACTTCAGTCCGACACACACGCGCACACACACACACACACACACACACACACACACACTGACCGTCGCAGGCAGGGACAGAAGGAATCGGCCGCTTGATATGAACTCGCTGAAGCGCCGTGATTTACACAATTCATTACCGCTAGTGATTCTCTCACTTAGCGTTTTATTAAATGGTTACTTACTCTAAAACGGCCCCGGGGGAGCCAGGCTTGTTGGGTGGCGGATAGATTAAAGTTTACATTGAAAGGAGAGATTGAATTGAGAGTAATCAATAGCATAATGGGGCAGCGGGAGCGAGCGCTTGCTGTGCTCAAATGAAATTACCATATTTTTAATCTTAATTTTCCACTCTGTTTATCTGACAGTGTGGATGTGCAATCCGGAGAGATAATGAGAGAGTGGGATATTGACACGCCGGCTCTCCAGAGTGCTTGTTTCAGTGATTAAATGCTGTGATCTGTGATTACTTTGTGTCGGGTGTCAGGGCAAGCGGCCAGGGCTCGGGGAGCGTCGCGTCGACAGACGCCGGCGGCAGATGCTAACCGGCTAACCGGCTCTCGCGACTGACACGCGCACAATGGGGAATACTGAAGCAATCTCATCCCAGTCAGCGTGTTCCCGCCTCAGCCTCCCAGACGATAAGAGGAGCAACACAAAAGTTTGCACAATGAGTATTATCATACGGGCACTTTCCCTGCGCGCGTCCCTCACATTAGCACTCGCGCTTATCTCAGCGAGGGCCAATAGCAGTGCTGATGCAGGACGGGAAGAGAAGTCAAGAAGTATACAAATATACAATTTGCGACAGTCAGCACAATGAATAAACATGACGAATAAACTCCCCGCAAGGTCGCCTGCATGTTAAGAGACACGGATGAGGTTCTGCCGTTCATCAAGCGGGATATTCACCATACACTCACGAGTGTTCTGGTGCTCACAATGAGCCGAATGTGGAAAGCAATCATACACAACCATGGATATCACACACACACAGACACAACCGTGGATCACACACACACTCGTACGCAGCCTGTGGATTTAAGGATTCACTTTGGCATTGTGTGTGATTTGTGTGTGTGCATAAGGAACCTGACAATTACTTTTCGGGACGTTTTTTATATATTGCCTTCTCTCAAATAAATCGCTTGATGGTGCAAGTTTTTGGTGGAGAAGTGTGGATGTTTTGTGCCTCTGACAGCAGTCGTGTGAGCAAATCCCACGGGATTGACTGACGCCTGGCACTGTCCCTCATCCAGAAAATGAGAGGTAACAGCGTATCTGACTTCTCCTCAAGACCTTTTTCAGGCCCATTCTCCAAACCATTTGTCACATCAAATAAATAGCACAAGTTTAAAGCCTCGTTCCGACTCCCAGCACAGTCTGCCAGTTACTCTTCCAATTTATCATCTTTTGTGCTCCAATCATCGCAGAAGTCTGCTAACGTTTCGGTTTGGTACAAGGCTGCTCATTGGTATTATATATGCATCACGTATCAGGTCGATATTAGTTTAAGTGTAAGTTTGACGATTTTCAACCTGCTCTGTCTCTTGTAGTATTGGTACATGTAAATGAACAATCTTTACTTGTTTTGCATTGTTTCCTGGACCGAGTAATTAGCGCTGGTTCGTGCAGCGATGATGTAAATGCTAGTGACTGTTCTGAGGCCTGTGCCCAGGTGAGTTAAAGATTAGTTTGAGCAAAATAGGAGATTTTCAGGCTCGAGAAGGTATATTGGTTGTTAGCAGGTTTTTACCACAATAATTTATGCTCAACGGCTAATCTGACTAATCACGACAAAGTGACTCGTATCTGATGCACTTAAGCCACGCCCCCTTTATCTCTCACTGCAAATACAGCATTTATAGTGAAAGAAATTTAGAGACTAAATTGAAAATAAACTCATGCAGAGAAAAGTCTTCAAAGTTTCTCCTAAATTTCATTAGAAGAGAAACAAAAACACCTGAAGAAGTAAACTATACTTTTACTCATCATTTATCAAAGAGCTTCAATACCAATACAGGTATATAATGGTTAAGGTATATAATTTAAGTATTTAAGTAAATAAAACCTTTTTTAAACATAAATAAATAAATGAAATGACCAGTCTAAATCAGTGGTTTTCATCATTATGCCACAAATACTGCTGATTTAAAAAAAAAATAATAATAACATTGCAGAAATAATCACCAATAAGCTCCTATTTGTTAAAAAAGAAACAATCTTCATCATCATGACAGCGTCTCCCACATTCCCTCGGTCTTCACAGCCATCATCAGTATGCGTTGGGTTCGGCACACTGATAACGGATCCACCCGTTCTGAGCTGCTGGCCTGAAGCTTCAGGCAAATAGGAAACTGGTGGCCTGTTCTCAGTCTGAATCCTCTGCACGCTCCGTCACCTCTGCCTAAATGGGCTTTGATTCTCTATCCACGAGAGCAAAGCTGCAAATGAAAGGTTGGGACAATGGGGCGAGGCTGAACTCATCAGTAAACAAGGTTCCTGTTCTTCCTGATGTCATTACTTTGTCTGTGGGCACAGAGTTACGGGTCCGAAGCTCATCGAGAGAACGCTGGTTGCGAGTCCGAAGCTCATCGAGGAGCGCTGGTTGCAGTCCAGCTCATGGGAGCTGGTCCGAGTCGAGCTAGAGACGCTGGTTGCGAGTCCGAAGCTCATCGAGAGAACGCTGGTTGCGAGTCCGAAGCTCATCGAGAGAACGCTGGTTGCGAGTCCGAAGCTCATCGAGAGAACGCTGGTTGCGAGTCCGAAGCTCATCGAGAGAACGCTGGTTGCAGGTCCGAAGCTCATCGAGAAGAACGCTGGTTGCGAGTCTGAAGCTCATCGAGAGAACGCTGGTTGCGAGTCCGAAGCTCATCGAGAGAACGCTGGTTGCGAGTCCGAAGCTCATCGAGAGAACGCTGGTTGCAGAGTCCGAAGCTCATCGAGAGAACGCTGGTTGCGAGTCCGAAGCTCATCGAGAGAACGCTGGTTGCGAGTCCGAAGCTCATCGAGAGAACGCTGGTTGCGAGTCCGAAGCTCATCGAGAGAACGCTGGTTGCGAGGTCCGAAGCTCATCGAGAGAACGCTGGTTGCAAGTTCGAAGCTCATCAGAGAACGCTGGTTGCGAGTCAGAAGCTCATGAGAGAACGCTGGTTGCGGAGTCCGAAGCTCATCGAGAGAACGCTGGTTACGAGTCCGAAGCTCATCGAGAGAACGCTGGTTGCGAGTCCGAAGCTCATCGAGAGAACGCTGGTTACGAGTTCTGAAGCTCATCGAGAGAACGCTGGTTACGAGTCATGAAGCTCATAGAGAACGCTGGTTACGAGTCCGAAGCTCATCGAGAGAACGCTGGTTGCGAGTCTGAAGCTCATCGAGAGAACGCTGGTCGCGAGTCCGAAGCTCATCGAGAGACGCTGGTTACGAGTCCGAAGCTCATCGAGAGAACGCTGGTTACGAGTCCGAAGCTCATCGGAGAACGCTGGTTGCGAGTCCGAAGCTCATAGAGAGAACGCTGGTTGCGAGTCCGAAGCTCATCGAGAGAACGCTGGTTCATGAAGTCTGAGAGCTCATGCGAGAGCAACGCTGGTTGCGAGTCCGAAGCTCATCGAGAGAACGCTGGTTACGGGTCCGAAGCTCATCGAGAGAACGCTGGTTGCGGGTCCGAAGCTCATCGAGAGAACGCTGGTTGCGGGTCCGAAGCTCATCGAGAGAACGCTGGTTGCGAGTCTGAAGCTCATCGAGAGAACGCTGGTTACGAGTCCGAAGCTCATCGAGAGAACGCTGGTTGCGAGTCCGAAGCTCATCGAGAGAACGCTGGTTACGAGTCTGAAGCTCATCGAGAGAACGCTGGTTACGAGTCTGAAGCTCATCGAGAGAACGCTGGTTACGAGTCTGAAGCTCATCGAGAGAACGCTGGTTACGAGTCTGAAGCTCATCGAGAGACGCTGGTTACGAGCTGAAGCTCATCGAGAGAACGCTGGTTCTGAGGTCCGAAGCTCATCGAGAACGCTGGTTGCGAGTCTGAAGCTCATCGAGAGAACGCTGGTTACGAGTCCGAAGCTCATCGAGAGAGCGCTGGTTGCGAGTCTGAAGCTCATCGAGAGAACGCTGGTTGCGAGTCCGAAGCTCATCGAGAGACGCTGGTTGACGAGTCCGAAGCTCATCGAGAGAACGCTGGTTGCGAGTCTGAAGCTCATCGAGAGAACGCTGGTTACGAGGTCTGAAGCTCATCGAGAGAACGCTGGTTACGGAGTCCGAAGCTCATCGAGAGAACGCTGGTTACGAGTCCGAAGCTCATCGAGAGAACGCTGGTTGCGAGTCTGAAGCTCATCGAGAGAACGCTGGTTACGAGTCCGAAGCTCATCGAGAGAGCAGCTGGTTGCGAGTCCGAAGCTCATGAGAGAGACGCTGGTTACGAGTCTGAAGCTCATCGAGAGAACGCTGGTTACCGAGTCCTGAAGCTCATCGAGAGAACGCTGGTTACGGAGTCTGAAGCTCATCGAGAGAACGCTGGTTACGAGTCTGAAGCTCATCGAGAGAACGCTGGTTACGAGTCTGAAGCTCATAGAGAGAACGCTGGTTACAAGTTCGAAGCTCATCAGAGAGCGCTGGTTGCGAGTCTGAAGCTCATCGAGAACGCTGGTTGCGAGTCTGAAGCTCATCAGAGAACGCTGGTTATCGAGTCCGAAGCTCATCGAGAGAACGCTGGTTACGAGTCTGAAGCTCATCGAGAGAGACGCTGGTTACGAGTCTGAAGCTCATCGAGAGAACGCTGGTTACGAGTCTGAAGCTCATCGAGAGAACGCTGGTTACGAGTCTGAACTCATCGAGAGAACGCTGGTTGCGAGTCCGAAGCTCATCGAGAGAACGCTGGTTACGAGTCTGAAGCTCATCGAGAGAACGCTGGTTACGAGTCTGAAGCTCATCGAGAGAACGCTGGTTACGAGTCTGAAGCTCATCAGAGAGAAACGCTGGTTACGAGTCCTGAAGCTCATCGAGAGAACGCTGGTTACGAGTCCGAAGCTCATCGAGAGAACGCTGGTTACGGGTCCGAAGCTCATCGAGAGAACGCTGGTTACGAGTCTGAAGCTCATCGAGAGAACGCTGGTTGCGAGTCCGAAGCTCATAGAGAACGCTGGTTGCGAGTCTGAAGCTCATCGAGAGAACGCTGGTTACGAGTCTGAAGCTCATCGAGAGACGCTGGTTACGAGTCTGAAGCTCATCGAGAGACGCTGGTTGCGAGTCTGAAGCTCATCGAGAGACGCTGGTTAGCGAGTCTGAAGCTCATCGAGAGAACGCTGGTTACGAGTCTGAAGCTCATCGAGAGAACGCTGGTTACGAGTCTGAAGCTCATCGAGAGACGCTGGTTACGAGTCTGAAGCTCATCGAGAGAACGCTGGTTGCGAGTCTGAAGCTCATCGAGAGAACGCTGGTTGCGAGTCCGAAGCTCATCGAGAGAACGCTGGTTGCAGAGTCCGAAGCTCATCGAGAGAACGCTGGTTACGAGTCTGAAGCTCATCGAGAGAACGCTGGTTACGAGTCCGAAGCTCATCGAGAGAACGCTGGTTACGAGTCTGAAGCTCATCGAGAGAACGCTGGTTACGAGTCTGAAGCTCATAGAGAGAACGCTGGTTACGAGTCTGAAGCTCATCGAGAGAAACGCTGGTTCCGAGTCTGATGCAGTCACGAACGCTGGTTACAAGTTGAAGCTCATTGAGAACGCTGGTTGCGAGTTCTGAAGCTCATCGAGAGAGAACGCTGGTTACGAGTTGAAGCTCATTGAGAGAACGCTGGTTACGAGGTCTGAAGCTCATCGAGAGAACGCTGGTTGGAGTCGAAGCTCATCGAGAGACCGCTGGTGCAGGTCCGAAGCTCATCGAGGAGCGCTGGTTGCGAAGTCTGAAGCTCATCGAGAGAGCGCTGGTTGCGAGTCCGAAGCTCATCGAGAGAACGCTGGTTACGAGTCTGAAGCTCATCGAGAGACGCTGGTTCCGAGTCTGAAGCTCATCGAGAGAGACGCTGGTTAGCGAGTCTGAAGCTCATCGAGAGAGCGCTGGTTGCGAGTCTGAAGCTCATTGAGAGAACGGTGGTTACGAGTCTGAAGCTCATCGAGAGAACGCTGGTTGCAAGTCTCGAAGCTCATTGAGAGCGCTGGTTGCAGAGAGTCTGAAGCTCATCTGAGACTTTGCTCAGAAGCAGAGAAAAGTGAAGTTGCAGAGTCTCTCTGCTCCACTACATTTACTTCAAAGTTTCCCCTTTGGCCGCAGTCTGAGCACGTGTGTGTGTAACCACTCTGAATCCGGTCATGGACACACACACCTTTTTCTGCCATGTGGAAGTGAGATGTTATGTGAAGTTGCCAGACCCCTGATTTAGGTAAAATAACTAGAAGAATAAGTGCTGTAAACCAGTGTTTATGATTATGCTAATAAAGAACGGGTGACCCACTTGACAATTAAACAGAGGACCAAAAATCATTAGTTAAATAAAATACACTATTCACTTTATAAAGTGGTGACCTGCAATAGTTACCTAAGAACTGTTTTATTTAAAATATAAAACTTAGTTTATATAAATTGATGTATGTTGTTTGTTTAATTAATGTTAAATAATATTTTTTGTATAGATATTAGATAATAGCATCTAAGAAAATAAGTTAATTGCAGATGTTACATGTTTGTGCGTCATTTCTACAAGGCATTCTCACCCCCAAGGCGTCAACTAACTGACGCCACTGGGAAGCATTTGACCAAGCCTTCGATATCTGTGACGCTTGCAGCGGCCCTGCTTCACGTCGAGTCCATCTGGCGCCCTAGGGATATGCAGTGTAACCCTACCTCCCCAGACCTGAGCCTCAGCATCCGGTCATGATAAGGCTTGAAGGAAAGGCGTGCAGTTCAGATGACGCAACTCTGCAGATTGACGCGTCATGAACTGACGCCGGAGGGCCGCCCCAAAGCGTGGGATATTTGAAGCTTAGGTCAGAAGGTCGCAGGGTTGGGGTCAGAATATGTCCATTCTATGCCAGTTCCCACACGTGTCGTACGCTAAAGAAAAGCAGCAGCAGCCTGTGCATGTTATAGTGATTTCACTCCACAAAAGGACACGGCTCCGCTGTTAGACGTGACGCCTGCTAGGTTGCCTTTACATGTAGCAATATCTCATATTCGGACAATCTCTGAATGTAACGGCAGCGTTCATAATAATACTAAAACACCAGTTGCTTCCATGAAAATACAGCGTAGAAAGATCCGACGTCTAGAGGAACCGTAAGCCTTGTGCATCCGGTGTCTGCGCCGCTCCAGGTGGAAAGCCGGCGCTTGTTTGGGCTTTTCCCCCGGGTTCGGGTCTGTGTGTGTTAAAGGGGCGAGTTTCTCATCACTCCTCCTAATGCGGGACCCACGGGGTCGAATGCAGGCCCACAATACTGCCGTTGTATGGCTCCTGTCAGCGGCTCAAGTCAGGCTTCCTGTTCATTAGGCCTCTTTTAGCCTCGTCACAATGAGCCGACTCAGCGGACGGCCCTCAACGCCTCTCAAAGCCCCAAACGCTGTTTATGCACGCCAGTTGTTGTTCTTTGTGTGGCCGCTCTTAATGTGCAGCGATTCGTCTGCTTTTGTGGCACCGAGCGCAACATTATCCGAGCCTGTGTGGCTTCAGATTCAGAGCGCTGGCTTCTCAGGGCCCTGAACAGGCCAAACACACACACACACACACACAAAGCTACAAAAAATGGACCTGTCTGCTGTTAACCAACCGTTTTCAACTGGAAGTTTGGCCTTTATGATGCATCATAATTCAAAACACTATGAAATCAAATCTGGGCTTTATGTGGCTTTTGGCATCTGCAGTTTTGAGTTCTTCTATATGCTGGTGTACTCCTAAAAATAACTGTTAACATACATAATTAACTTGAATATAAATAACTTTGTTCTCTCTTGAAGAAAAATGGAGCAAAAATATTTTGCAGTCTTCACAATTCTCAGCGATCGGACGCTCTCTCGAATACGGTTCCTCTTTCTGATAAAGTCTGATCTCCTTTAAATCACTTCATTTCATGCGACAGTGAAAGTATTAGTTATACACAAATATGAAACAGAATAACAAATCGGAGCGCTGTAAAATGACACAATCATCCAAACCCAGATTAGAATATGTTATGGTATCAAGATAAACACAGACAGACAGCGCATGAGAATAAATGGACATGTTGCATTTTACAGACACAGAATATAACCTGATGACTTCCCCGATTCGTTCCTCTGATCGTCAATCAGTCCGTTCTGAAGCTGAGGAAGAGTTTCGTGCTCCGGTCTGGTCGCTCTTTCACACACCGTTCCTTCGGAAGTACGTGCTCAGATGTTTCTCCTAAACTTCAGCAGAAGAGAAAACAGTAGAGAGCAATATAAGTACATGTATTGATTAGAAATGAATCTTGTTGCATCATTTACTCGCATCATATCAGTTGCAAACCAGACCTTTACACTGTAAACCCAAATTATGAATTATTTATAAATATTCTGGCTAATATTCTCACAATTATACTCTATATGTTCAAACGTACAGGTTTGTCTGTGGATTATGGAAGGAATTTCAAAATAGAAGTTTGATTTTCATGAACGTTTGATCAGCTCACTGTTTTACTATCATTTCAGACTGATCTCAAGAAATGGCGTATGTACTGTATGACACGCCAATTGTTATTTCCATTTTCGCGTGCTGTCAACACGCATGATCGCTTTTCAGCGCGATTATGAATGGCGTTTAAAACAAGGGACAAACTATGCACAATACAACTCTCAAGCAGGTTTAAAGGCCAATTAATAAATGTGAGTTTTAAGTTTAAAAATGTGACGGCTGGAGACCAATCTGACATTCAGAGGCAAATCATTCTACAGCCTTGGGGTCATGACTGAAATGCTAATATTCCCCTATTCATACACAACTGTGGCCATGGAAGTGATTTGAACACCTGAATTCAAGGGATTTGGAGGGATGTCCCAATAGTTTTGGCAATATAGTGTGTATACTATATATATATATATATATATATATATATATATATATATATATATATATATCAACAGTTGCAGTTGTCTTGTTTCGATCCGACCACATCCACTGGAAGTGTCTGATTTAAATGCTCTTTTGTAACTGAGGGAATCTGCAGTCCTGTCTAGTTAAGATCTCAACTCAGCCTCTGATAATGACTTCTCTCTTGCAATCTTTTCTTCTATGGCACGGGGATCATTAGAGTTGAGAAGCGGAAGAGACGTTCCTTCTGGTTTCCCCACTTGAAATTACATCCATTAAGTCGTCTGCTGTTTCAGGAGTATTTAATAAAGGCTGGTCGATGGTAATACTGTCACACTCTCTCTTCTCTCCTTCTGGCCTTCAAGGACTCTGAAATCAAGATGTTCGCATGTATTGCTTTCTGGCTAATATTTTCATTAAGTGCATTCTTATCAAATAATGAAACCAGGAATCTGTCTCTCCCAAATGCCATTACTTCACCAATATAAAGCTTTCCAGAGTAATATCTGTTTTTGAGACGGGCTAATTTAAGGGAGATTTTACATGCAGATTCACCAGATTTCAATTTATTTCTATTCTGTACCTACAGATTCACCTTGATTTCCTCTCTTTACAAGAAATATATGCATTTCTAGCTGGGCTGAGCATTACAGTGATTTTTTCTTTAATAACAATATGATAAAAGGCACCAATATTCAGTAAATCTGCTTTTGAACACAACCAGTCCAATCTAAAATAATTGCATGTATAGATGAAGAGTTTTTCTTTAAACCCTGAAAGAAGAACTTTAGCTGCTGAATCTGTTCCTCTTTAATGCATGTGGCCATTCATACATTAATAGTCACCCTCCTCCAGATAATCACGGCACTGTTTGATTTGTTTGCATTGATTAAATGACAGGAGCTGTCGCCACCCTAAAGCATGGTTATTAATTATTTTCCTATTGATATCATAACTGAATCAACAATGATTTCAGCAAGTGAAAGGATTTCTCATCAGACAGCACTGTGAATTACAAAGCTGGCAATTTTAATCAGCACTGACATGGAGTAAAATCTTTACTGGTTTAATCAATCTTTAGAGACAGCCCACTTTACATCTTTTATTTTATAAGAATAATTGATTGGAAAGCTTTTGCAGGAAGTTGGTGTTGACAGCACTTTGTTTGTTTGTTCTGAAATATCCAGCGTAAGGATGAGCTGAAAGCACCAGAAATCCCGATCGTGTTTTATAACACAAAGGAGCTCAAACTCTTCATCTGACAGCTTTACTGGATCTGCCTCTCTTCTGCCCAGATACTACTAAAGACACTCATGGAAAGGATAAGAAAGAGTGGATATAAAGGTATATATAAATAATAGGTATCTCTTTTCAGAATAAGGTTCATTAGTTAACATTACTAAATGTATTTAACTAAAAAGAACTAAGCAATTAAAGAAATGAACAATTCATTTAAACAATTAAAGAAATGAAACAACAATGAGATTAAACAATTAAACAACAATTAAACAATTATGGAAATGAACTAACAATGAGAAACATATGTGTTAAAATATTTAATCTTTTTTAAATAATTTAATCTTTGTTAGTTAATATGAATCCAGCTGTTCATTGTTTGTTCACGCTAGTGAGCTCACGTTAGTGAGCTTTGATTTTAATAACAAATTAGTAAACATAAAAAAATCATATTAACTAAGATTAATAAATGCTGAAGAAGTATTGCTCATTTTTAGTTCATGTTAACTGAAGTAGTTAATGTTAATTAATTAACCTTATTGTAAAGTGTTACCATAAAATGAATAATTAGTTTACTGGATATTATATAAAATACCAGATATATAAATCTCTGAAAACAATATTTTTTTTTTCCTGTGCAGTTTTGCTCAAATAAGCAGATGTGTGTTGTGAGGATATTCTTAAAAGTTCTCCTTGAAGTGACTGATATTCGAGCAGACGTCTTCTGTTGTTGCTCGCAGGTTAAACAGCCTCGTGTGAGTAACAGGACCCTGGTTGTGTCTTAAGAGGATTTGTAGTGTTCCTGATGTCGCGAGGTCATCGGGCCGGATAGGCTGTTCATCTGACAGCTTGAAGTCAATCACTCTAACCTCCTGTTATCAGTGGCCGGTGCGAGAGATAGGCTCTCGAGCGCTAACAGCCAACGCTCTCCATACCTGCATATGCTCAGCAAACCACTACAGAGAGAGCCACTACATCACCACTACACCTCAGAGAACCACTACACCACCACTACACCTCAGAGAACCACTACACCGCCACTACACCTCAGAACCACTACACCACCACTACACCTCAGAGAACCACTACACCACCACTACACCTCAGAGAACCACTACACCGCCACTAAACACCTCAGAGAACCACTACGCCTCAGAGAACCACTACACCGCCACTACACCTCAGAACCACTACACCGCCACTAAACACCTCAGAACCACTACACCGCCACTAAACACCTCAGAGAACCACTACACCGCCACTAAACACCTCAGAACCACTACACCTCAAGAACCACTACACCGCCACTACACCTCAGAACCACTACACCGCCACTAAACACCTCAGAGAACCACTACACCACCACTAAAACACCTCAGAGAACCACTACACCGCCACTAAACACCTCAGAGAACCACTACACCGCCACTAAACACCTCAGAGAACCACTACACCGCCACTACACCTCAGAGAACCACTACACCGCCACTACACCTCAGAGAACCACTACACCGCCACTACACCTCAGAGAACCACTACACCGCCACTAAACACCTCAGAGAACCACTACACCGCCACTACACCTCAGAGAACCACTACACCGCCACTGAACACCTCAGAGAACCACTACACCGCCACTACACCTCAGAGAACCACTACACCGCCACTACACCTCAGAGAACCACTACACCGCCACTACACCTCAGAGAACCACTACACCGCCACTAAACACCTCAGAGAACCACTACACCTCAGAGAACCACTACACCGCCACTGACACCTCAGAGAACCACTACACCGCCACTAAACACCTCAGAGAACCACTACACCGCCACTAAACACCTCAGAGAACCACTACACCGCCACTAAACACCTCAGAGAACCACTACACCGCCACTCACACCTCAGAGAACCACTACACCGCCACTACACCTCAGAGAACCACTACACCGCCACTACACCTCAGAGAACCACTACACCGCCACTACACCTCAGAGAACCACTACACCGCCACTACACCTCAGAGAACCACTACACCGCCACTACACCTCAGAGAACCACTACACCGCCACTAAACACCTCAGAGAACCACTACACCGCCACTAAACACCTCAGAGAACCACTACACCGCCACTAAACACCTCAGAGAACCACTACACCGCCACTAAACACCTCAGAGAACCACTACACCGCCACTAAACACCTCAGAGAACCACTACACCGCCACTAAACACCTCAGAGAACCACTACACCGCCACTAAACACCTCAGAGAACCACTACACCGCCACTAAACACCTCAGAGAACCACTACACCGCCACTAAACACCTCAGAGAACCACTACACCGCCACTGAACACCTCAGAGAAACCACTACACCGCCACTACACACGTCAGAGAACCACTACACCGCCACTACACGTCAGAGAACCACTACACCGCCACTACACGTCAGAGAACCACTACACCGCCACTACACCTCAGAGAACCACTACACCGCCACTACACGTCAGAGAACCACTACACCGCCACTACACCTCAGAGAACCACTACACCGCCACTACACCTCAGAGAACCACTACACCGCCACTACACCTCAGAGAACCACTACACCGCCACTACACGTCAGAGAACCACTACACCGCCACTACACGTCAGAGAACCACTACACCGCCACTACACGTCAGAGAACCACTACACCGCCACTGACCGTCAGAGAACCACTACACCGCCACTACACGTCAGAGAACCACTACACCGCCACTACACTCGAGAACCACTCACCGCCACTACACCTCAGAGAACCACTACACCGCCACTACACGTCAGAGAACCACTACACCGCCACTACACCTCAGAGAACCACTACACCGCCACTACACCTCAGAGAACCACTACACCGCCACTACACCTCAGAGAACCACTACACCGCCACTACACCTCAGAGAACCACTACACCGCCACTACACCTCAGAGAACCACTACACCGCCACTACACCTCAGAGAACCACTACACCGCCACTACACCTCAGAGAACCACTACACCGCCACTACACCTCAGAGAACCACTACACCGCCACTACACCTCAGAGAACCACTACACCGCCACTACACCTCAGAGAACCACTACACCGCCACTACACCTCAGAGAACCACTACACCGCCACTACACCTCAGAGAACCACTACACCGCCACTACACCTCAGAGAACCACTACACCGCCACTACACCTCAGAGAACCACTACACCGCCACTACACCTCAGAGAACCACTACACCGCCACTACACCTCAGAGAACCACTACACCGCCACTACACCTCAGAGAACCACTACACCGCCACTACACCTCAGAGAACCACTACACCGCCACTACACCTCAGAGAACCACTACACCGCCACTACACCTCAGAGAACCACTACACCGCCACTACACCTCAGAGAACCACTACACCGCCACTACACCTCAGAGAACCACTACACCGCCACTACACCTCAGAGAACCACTACACCGCCACTACACCTCAGAGAACCACTACACCGCCACTACACCTCAGAGAACCACTACACCGCCACTACACCTCAGAGAACCACTACACCGCCACTACACCTCAGAGAACCACTACACCGCCACTACACCTCAGAGAACCACTACACCGCCACTACACCTCAGAGAACCACTACACCGCCACTACACCTCAGAGAACCACTACACCGCCACTACACCTCAGAGAACCACTACACCGCCACTACACCTCAGAGAACCACTACACCGCCACTACACCTCAGAGAACCACTACACCGCCACTACACCTCAGAGAACCACTACACCGCCACTACACCTCAGAGAACCACTACACCGCCACTACACCTCAGAGAACCACTACACCGCCACTACACCTCAGAGAACCACTACACCGCCACTACACCTCAGAGAACCACTACACCGCCACTACACCTCAGAGAACCACTACACCGCCACTACACCTCAGAGAACCACTACACCGCCACTACACCTCAGAGAACCACTACACCGCCACTACACCTCAGAGAACCACTACACCGCCACTACACCTCAGAGAACCACTACACCGCCACTACACCTCAGAGAACCACTACACCGCCACTACACCTCAGAGAACCACTACACCGCCACTGCACCTCAGAGAACCACTACACCGCCACTACACCTCAGAGAACCACTACACCGCCACTACACCTCAGAGAACCACTACACCGCCACTACACCTCAGAGAACCACTACACCGCCACTACACCTCAGAGAACCACTACACCGCCACTACACCTCAGAGAACCACTACACCGCCACTGCACCTCAGAGAACCACTACACCGCCACTACACCTCAGAGAACCACTACACCGCCACTACACCTCAGAGAACCACTACACCGCCACTACACCTCAGAGAACCACTACACCGCCACTACACCTCAGAGAACCACTACACCGCCACTACACCTCAGAGAACCACTACACCGCCACTACACCTCAGAGAACCACTACACCGCCACTACACCTCAGAGAACCACTACACCGCCACTACACCTCAGAGAACCACTACACCGCCACTACACCTCAGAGAACCACTACACCGCCACTACACCTCAGAGAACCACTACACCGCCACTACACCTCAGAGAACCACTACACCGCCACTACACCTCAGAGAACCACTACACCGCCACTACACCTCAGAGAACCACTACACCGCCACTACACCTCAGAGAACCACTACACCGCCACTACACCTCAGAGAACCACTACACCGCCACTACACCTCAGAGAACCACTACACCGCCACTACACCTCAGAGAACCACTACACCGCCACTACACCTCAGAGAACCACTACACCGCCACTACACCTCAGAGAACCACTACACCGCCACTACACCTCAGAGAACCACTACACCGCCACTACACCTCAGAGAACCACTACACCGCCACTACACCTCAGAGAACCACTACACCGCCACTACACCTCAGAGAACCACTACACCGCCACTACACCTCAGAGAACCACTACACCGCCACTACACCTCAGAGAACCACTACACCGCCACTACACCTCAGAGAACCACTACACCGCCACTACACCTCGGAGAACCACTACACCGCCACTACACCTCAGAGAACCACTACACCGCCACTACACCTCAGAGAACCACTACACCGCCACTACACCTCAGAGAACCACTACACCGCCACTACACCTCAGAGAACCACTACACCGCCACTACACCTCAGAGAACCACTACACCGCCACTGCACCCTCAGCGAGAACCACTACACCGCCACTGCACCTCAGAGAACCACTACACCGCCACTACACCTCAGAGAACCACTACACCACCACTACACCTCAGAGAACCACTACACCGCCACTACACCTCAGGAACCACTACACCGCCACTACACCTCAGAGAACCACTACACCGCCACTACACCTCAGAGAACCACTACACCACCACTACAACTCAGAGAACCACTACACCGCCACTACACCTCAGAGAACCACTACACCGCCACTACACCTCAGAGAACCACTACACCGCCACTACACCTCAGAGAACCACTACACCACCACTACAACTCAGAGAACCACAACACCGCCACTACACCTCAGAGAACCACTACATCGCCACTACACCTCAGAGAACCACTACACCGCCACTACACCGCCACTACACCTCAGAGAACTACTACACCACCACTACACCTAGAGAACCACTACACCACCACTACACCTTAGAGAACCACTACACCGCCACTGCACCTCAGAGAACCACTACACCACCACTACACCTCAGAGAACCTCTACACTCTGTGTTGTATACAGGCGCTGTATAAATTAAGATGTCTTTGACAGGTTAGATTAAGCATCTTAATTTACATGTGTGAAATTTACAAGCAATTTCTGAGGGAAAATTGTTATCAGAAGTAAATAAAAAAACTTCCAGTATAATCTTGAGACTAATCTTCCAACAGAGAAGTTTCAGTAAAAGTGTGAAATGAAAGATAAAGAGCTTGCTTCAAACAAAGTGAGCCGCCTGTCTATGACAGCATTGAAGGCATCAGACTGATGTAGGGAACACACCTCATCTGAGGGAACACCCAGTTCTGTGTGTTTGCAGAGAAGAACAACCCCATAATGCAGTGCGACGAGCTCCTTGTCAAGTCACATTTATTATATAGCGCTTTTTACAATACAGATTGTATCAAAGCAGCTTCACAGTGATAACAGGAAAATAATACAACACAGATCAATAATATTGTTGAATATTAAATGTCCCCAACTTAGCAAGTCAAAAGCAAGGCAACAGTGGAGGTGATAGAATGGAGAAAAATCTCCATCAGGCAATAGAATGGAGAAAAAAACCTTGGGAGAACCCAGGCTGAAATGGGATGTAAGATCAGAGAAAAAGTTGATCAGTAAAAGCATCAGTGATTGAATCTAATGAAAACTGCTTTTCATATGTGTGACAAACAAACCTTTATGAGTTCAAGTTTGATGGGCATTAAAAAGTGAAGCAAGCACACCAACAAGGGAACTTCTGTGCAATAACATCATTTTTCTGTGGTTTTCTGTGGTTTCTCTCTGGCCTCAGAAATCTTTCAATCTTCCACCAAAGTTTCTTCTTCTTCTTCTCTTCTTGAAACATTGATCATCGGGGCATAACCAATATAAGGGATTATCGCATTCTATGGGCTGCTTATGGAAGCATTTTTGCTAAAGGCAGCCATGCAAATTATTACTTACTGCCCTGTAAGCTGATAACACAAATTAGATGCCTATTAAATTTGAACAATGTATATAGAATTAAACAGAGGAGAAAAAGATGGAAAGTGATACCGAGGACGCTGAAGTCACGTGATGTTCAGTAAAGCACTGTGTGTGAATGTTACTCTTAAAGTCATCCAGGGTTATCATTACCTTTGACTAAAATAATACTGTGAATGTTTTCATGGTTTAGGTACTACAATCACTAAAACCAAATCAAATAAAACTTTAAACAATATGGGATTAAATGCATTAATGAAGTGGACTGGTGATTGGACGGTGGTGATAGTGATGGGTTAGTGGGTTGATGTGTCCCTAACCGGACACATTAGGGGACGAAACCCCTAGTCATTGCCCCTTTTTGCCGTTCTGAATCGCACCGCAAAACCCACACAGATGGAATGGATTGACTCTCCCTCCTTCATCTTCCCTTTCCTCTGTCTCTTTATATTCATTAGATTCATTCAGCCAGCAAAACAGCTTGTGATTTTGGTTGAATTCATGCCCTTTTTTCGTCCAGCGGGGAAATTAAATCCGAAGTGTTGCACTGGAGGGGTAGGTTGGAACAGTTGGGAAGAGCCGGAGAGTGAGTCGGAGAACCAGAGATGAGCCAGAGAGAGCCGGAGGCGGAGAGAGCCGGAGACAAGCCGGAGAGAGAGTCGGAGACTAGCCGGAGGCGAGGCAGGAGAGCCGGAGACAAGAGAAGACCCAGAGAAGAGCCTGAGACGGAGAGAAGTGCCAGGGACAAGCCAGAGAAGAGCCTTAGACAAGAGAAGAACCTGGACGAGCAGGAGAAGAGCCGGAGACAAGCCAGAGAAGAGCCTGAGACGAGCGGGAGAAGAGCCGGAGACAAGCCGGACCTTTAAAAAGTGCACTTTGTAATAATGTCAAATTTAAAGTTTCACTTTAAAAAACATTTCAAGGAACCATATGCAAGATTGTGGCCAAAACTGGTACTGCAATCACTTTCAAATTACTGCAGAGTGGTGTAATCTTTCTGCCGGAGACATCTTCACAATCTTTCGCAGCGCTTTACAGATGTGTTCGTCATAAAGCACATGTAAAAATTACAGATTTCAAGCTTAAGGCTCAATCCCAATTCACCCCTTGGCCCTACCCCTCCGTTTTGCACAGGGTGTCCCGATTCTTGTTGAGTATGCGAGAGGTCAGGCTACATAGCCCTGGAAACAGAGATTTTTTAGAGGCACACTCCAAACGGAAGGCTACGGAGAAAGTTCACGGAATGCATCGGAAATCACCGGCAGATGGATCGCAACGGTTAAACATTTTAATTTAGCGCCAGATGATTCTACTACGGCACTTTATTCTACTCTTATAATAACACTATAGCCATTTAAATTACCTTTCTGATCAGAAAAGACATACATTTTGAGGACGGGATGTTATAATCATCATGTTTATTCATCATGTCAGTTAAGAGCAGCTGCGCTGATTGTCAGTTGTTGTCACAGTGGAGAAATCCTGTAAAAACTCTGTAATGGCAGAGCCATCGCCGACGACTGATGGCGTATTGGGTTCATGATGGGTTGTTCCATTTCGTAGGGGAATATTTACAACCCTTTGGCCCTTATAACTCTGTTTTAAGGGCCAAGGTACACTGTGAATGATATGGGATTCAGCCCAAATGTATAAATTGCAACTTCAGTAATTACATCAATACATCAATGTGTACATACAAATATATTTAATAAATGCCATCAATATAAATTAAAGTAATATATATTAACACATATTTAAGTTTACCATAAATGCTTGTCAGATTTTAACAATATTAAACATCATTAAGACGCATTTATTTGATGAAAAATACAGTAAAAACAGTGGAATATTATTTAAGTGTAAATCATCTGTTTCCATGTGAATATATAGTAAAGTGTAATTTATTTCTGTGATCAAAGCTGAATTAATCATCATTACTCCAGTCTTCAGTGTCACATGATCCTTCAGAAATCACACTAATATGAGGATACAGTTCATATTTCTGTGGAAACTGTGATACATTTTATTGTTCAGGATTCTTTGATGAAAAGAAAGTTCAAAAGAACAGAATTTATTTGAAAAATATTTTGTGTAACATTATCAATGCTTTTACTGTCACTTGATCAATTTAATGCATTCTTGATTAACAAAAGTGGTATATAACACCTGATCATTGTGCATTTAAAGAGACATTGTAACCTTAAATAATTGTTTTAATAATAACTGTTTTTTGTAAAGGGCACCTTGAGTATAGTTTAACTACTTTGAATGCTGAGTAGCTTGTAGCTTGACAAACTACAGTTTCATAGTTTCCTCCTCGCCGACTCTCCTCCAGCCTTCCAAAAGTTAAAGCTCAACAAAATGAGACAAGTCCCTCGCAGCAGCAGAGCAAAGAAAGGGAAAATATCGATCTGGCACACCTTGTTAAACAAACACACTCAAGGCACAACAGTAATGCAGCAGCAAACTCAGGATTGGCTGTGAAATCTTCATTTAGACAACAGCTCTAGGCGGATGCTTATGACTGCAGGTTTATATAGCATTAGTTCTGCTCTCAAATGCACAACATGCTCCCACATCCCTCAAATATGAAGAGCAGTGATAAAGAGCTACAGATGATTTTTCTTTTTCATTTAAAAAGTTTTATGAATTCATTAATTGAGCTTGTGGAGTGTGGAGACTGAATTCTGAACTGATGCTCAATGTATGTTATGAATGTTTATATGCTGTTAAAGCTCAAATATGCCATTATATGAAGGAACGCTTCAGAACTACAGGCCACATATGAAGTCACTCCACATTCACACTACGGCCACATATGAAGCCACTCCACATTCACACTACGGCCACATATGAAGCCACTCCACATTCACACTACGACCACATATGAAGTCACTCCACATTCACACTACAACCACATATGAAGTCACTCCACATTCACACTACGGCCACATATGAAGTCACTCCACATTCACACTACGGCCACATATGAAGTCATCCACATTCACACTACGACCACATATGAAGTCACTCCACATTCACACTACAGCCACATATGAAGTCACTCTCGTTCACACTACGGCCACATATGAAGTCACTCCACATTCACACTACGACCACATATGAAGTCACTCCACATTCACACTACAGCCACATATGAAGTCACTCCTCATTCACACTACGGCCACATATGAAGCCACTCCACATTCACACTACGGCCACATATGAAGTCACTCCACATTCACACTACGGCCACATATGAAGCCACTCCACATTCACACTACGGCCACATATGAAGCCACTCCACATTCACACTACGGCCACATATGAAGCCACTCCACATTCACACTACGGCCACATATGAAGCCACTCCACATTCACACTACAGCCACTCCACATTCACACTACGGCCACATATGAAGTCACTCCACATTCACACTACAGCCACATATGAAGTCATCTCATCCACTACGGCCACATATGAAGTCACTCCACATTCACACTACAGCCACATATGAAGCCACTCCATTCACACTACGGCCACATATGAAGCCACTCCACATTCACACTACAGCCACATATGAAGTCACTCCACATTCACACTACGGCCACATATGAAGTCACTCCACATTCACACTACAGCCACTCCACATTCACACTACAGCCACATATGAAGTCACTCCACATTCACACTACGGCCACATATGAAGCCACTCCACATTCACACTACGGCCACATATGAAGCCACTCCACATTCACACTACGGCCACATATGAAGTCAATCCACATTCACACTACAGCCACATATGAAGCCACTCCACATTCACACTACGGCCACATATGAAGTCAATCCACATTCACACTACAGCCACATATGAAGCCACTCCACATTCACACTATGGCCACATTTTACATTTATTCATTTAGCTGACGCTTTTATCCAAAGCAACTTACAATTGCTATATGTCAGAAGTCGCACGCCTCTGGAGCAACTAGGGGTTACAGCGTCTTGCTCAGGGACACATTGGTGTCTCACAGTGGATTCGAACCTGGATCTCTCACACCAAAGGCATGTGTCTTATCCACTGCGCCATCACCACCCCATGGCCACATATGAAGCCACTCCACATTCACACTACGGACACATATGAAGCCACGTAACAGAGGGCAAAACAAGGTTTTCCTCCACTGACTGCCAGTCAACTAAACACTAATATAGTAAGATAACTCTAACCCTAATATTAACCCTTTCCCACCATTGACTGCAGTCTTTTCACTGTTATACGGTAGGCAGCGCTGGTACGCATCTTCTGAAAGAGAAACTCAGAGACTGAAAAAGAGCAGAAACAAGTGATAAAAGCATTGCCGCCGCACGTCTCTGACAACAACATCGATTTTGATTAAGCACAGTTTTAGATTCTCTAGATTCTCTTCTCTTCAAGTATCATGTATGAGTCGTGTTTCCCTGAATCCCATTTTAAATGAAGGATGCTGGGCAAAGTGATAGAAGAGCCATTTAGGATGAATGTGAATTGCCATTGTAAAAATGTTCCTAAACAAACAGACAAACAGTTTTGCCATGAAAGTATGGAGGGTCCAAAAGGAACGTGTTGATTGTCGACTGAAAGAAATCCTTCCCTGTGGCAAGCGTTTTCAAGTAGATCAATGTTTTCTGTGCCAGATAAGAATACACAGCCACAAAAACTGCATGAAACTGTAATGTTTGTCAAGGAGTCAGATAAAAGTTCAGTAGGGTTTTATAGCGTGTGTAATGTCAGCGATCTGATTGGTCCTGGGAGGATCTTACACGTTTAGCAGGCCTCATTTCCAATCTCTGACAGCAACGCCTGTTCGACACAAACCGCTCACTCTATATATGGAAATCACTGTCTTCAGGGCAAAAAAATGTAAAAAGGTAACATGGCACTTTAACCTCGCTGTCCCCCGGAAAATATGTTTTAGTCTGATACATTATACTGCAAGGAATTATTTATCAAGATGATACAAGCCTGATATTTCCAAAAATAATGAGATGTTGGGGTGGCAGCTGGAAGGTCCCGGTCCAGTGAGCAGCGACTGTGAATCAGGGAATAGAGAGAAATACGGGGAAACGAGAGGCGTGTCTCCCTGAAACACTCGGCAGACTCTGTGTCTGTGTTTCAGAGACGTGTGTGTGAGGAAGCTTTCACTTTCAACCACTCAACATCAAAACTGTTCAGACTTTACTTGCCTTAAGTCACGAATGCATTCTAAACTCCGTCTCGACATTTGATCCATGGTGGACAAATCACAATGAATTAAAATAATTGTTCTCTTATAATGTATTTGTCAATATTTGAACTCTTTGAACACATAATGAAATGTAAAAGTAACAGACTGGCTGTTTTGTTTTGGTGTTAATGGACTTTTGCTGCAGTTTCCCGCCCTTCCGTTTGTTGCCATGGGTTTGGCTTCATTAGTTCACCTGCTGGTCATTGAGTTCTTGTGTATTCAAGTTCCTGCAGACTTCGTAAGGATGCAGCCTATTTGGCCTTCAAAGGACGCATCATGTAGCCTTCGTGGGTATTTCCCAATTGCGTAACCAGGTGTTCCCGATTCTGCTCCTGCGCCAAGCAACGGAGCGAGATAGAGCTGCCACCCTGATCATTCATTTAATAAAGCTGAGTAAACAGCTATGGAGACAGAATTGGCTATTGTCATTTTTTGTTTATATTTTCTGTCTTTAATGAGGGGCTATATATAGTATAGTATACTATATATATTTCACATAATTTCAATTCACATAACCACTAAAATATTTCTAAGTCATGTATTTTCAGCTCAAGAGTTGGCCAGAGTAGGTTTGATGTGTAGCTAGAGGCTGCGTCCTAATAGCCATATCTGCACTATAACTGTTCAAATATTGGGTGTTAACCTATGTAAATATTTTGAGAATAGCTGGAAAAATAATAATAATGATAAAACATATGCATTATATAGCCTATATTCAAATGCTATAATCATACCTCTGATGTCGCTATTCTTGAGGGTATTCTTTTTATTGTGTGCAGAAATGGACCATGGTGAACATATTTATGCAGGTTGTAAATCCTATTTGACTATTTTAAAGCAGATGGATATAATAAGTCCAGTGCAAACTTCGCTGACTCGCGCTCGTCGTCAGCTGTCAGTCACAGTTGCTAGGCGTCGAGAACAATCCTCTCGTAGGCATACCAGCTAGCGCAGGTGCGCACTATGATATGGGACGCAGTTGTAGTTAGCAACAATTTGTTAATATTGTGACAATGGACCAACATTTTGTTACTTTAATTTTTAAAATAACCAGTGGGAGACATACTGCGTTAGTATTCAGTGTACAAATGCAGAAGTAGCTAGCCTACTTTTTCTACAACACTACGCATTTTACATTAAATTACACAAGTAACATTATAGTTTAAAACGCATCAACCTTGCAAACACTCATAGAACCTTACAAAAATAAACAAATATCCAGGGCCATGAATTCTCTTTTGTGTAGGCTACACATTTAAATTACACATTAATGAATAATAAAGAAATACAATGTTCAAGAAATACAATACAAGGCTATAATGCCGTTTTTGCGTTTCCACGTGACAAAAGCATGTAATGCTGACGAATGAGTTAAAATGTAAAAGAAAAAAAATGGGGAAAAATACTTTTGGCTGTTAACACTGGTTTCTCTGTCTATTTGAGTAAAGGAAAACATCCCAACTTTTACATTTACATGTGAATTTGCCGTCCACCACCGAACTCTCAGCCGCCCTTTTTTTAAATAAAAATGCTGTCGTCACCTGACCTGCGCAATGATTTATGGGGTAGGATCGGGGAGGATAGGCCGCGTAGTGTCCATTTTATGTATCCTTCCTTTCACGGGGAAATGAAGGGTGCATTTGGCGTTGCTTTTGAATCTGGGAAGCCTTCGTCGCTGCAATGACGCAACCGGCCTTCGAATACGGCCTTCAGAGGATGCATAACTGAATTGGGACAGCCTTCATCCCACTGTGATGTGTAACGCAAAGTTGATGTTGCCCAGATAGAGAGAAAAAAAAACAACAACTGTTACGTCAAGGCGTTGAAGGACATCAGGCACCGAGACGATGGCGCACTTTCCCGTGTTTAATAAAGCAACAGTTACTCAAACGCCACACTCGTCCACATACATGTAGATCGAGTGGGAAAAAGTATACAAAATAAAACATCTAACTTTGGTCACATTTACAAGAAGGAAAATAAAAGAAAGAATACAAAAGTCAGCAGGGCGGTTATCTCTCCTCCTCACCCGTCAAATCTAACGGACACACACACACATGCGCAGTTCTCATATTACATGATCATTAACATAAAATCACAAAGTGACCAGATGACGCAATCACCCTTCAAATGCGGCCTTCGGAGGATGAAGCCTTCACATTGGGACACAGCTATCTATGGTTTTGTTTGCCTTATCCACTGGATCTATCTGTGTTTGTTTTACATGAATAAAGACTTCAGTTGCTCCACCCTTTATGAATCATCACACCTGAGACGTTACAGTAAATACATTATTTTTTTAGGAAATTGAATGCATTTTTTAGGATTCTTCAATAAATAGCAATATCAAATGAACAGCCTATATTGAAATTTAATCTTTTGTAACATTATAAACGTTTACTGTCAATTTTGTTCAATTTAATGCATCTTCGATGTGTTAAAGCAGATTTCTCTAAAATTGATTTACACTGACCACCACAAATCACATTTCAGCGCTTCCCATTCATTAACTAGCCCGTGGCCTGAAAATATATTTAAACTTGTCATAATAACAAAAAAACTCTTTAATGTCGTGTTTTGTGCCATTGCTGTCAAACAAACTAAAGTCAAAGCTAGGCTTTGTGTCATTATCAACAGACTTTGTGTTTGCGCTGTGTTCTGCACACTATTTGCATGTTCATTTATTAAACTGTTTCGCTAAATTAACGCAGTCAGCAACAAACTCTCATTTTACCATGTTTAAATCATTCTGCTGGATTTTCCATCAAAATCAGTTCACCAAAAGGCCAAACAGCTGCACGTGGGCCTAATCCGGCCTGGATCCGGCTATTCTCCAGGCATCTAGAAGCACTGGTGGAGTTTAGGGTTCAGGTTAACAACCATGAGAAAGGTAAGAAACATGCATGATCTCGGACAAGCACACGGCTTGTCTATTTTCTGAATGACGGTAAAAAACTAAAGAAACGAAAAGCAGGTCTCAGGCACTCAGTCAAGTTTTCAATGAGGAGAAAGATAGAAGTTAAAAAGCCTTTATTTGGTTTGGCTTAAATCATTTTAAAGTACACAAGCCACCGATAAAAAAACTATTGCGAAATGACTGTGTTAGGGTTAATGAACTGATGTAGAGTCAGTCCAGCAATTATGGCAACAGATGTTGGTGGGTTTACGTATATCCCAGCCACCGGTCTAGCCATTGTTTTAAATCAAAGACTACGTGTGTGTTTTCCAACATTAATGGCAAGGAAAGCGGCTCGTTTGAGAAGTTTCTGAGAGTTTCTCCTCAGTTCTGCTTCAAGCTCGTGATTGTGGCATTTCTTTGAGGTATAGAATCCAGTTTTCCCGAATTGCTTTCGTCTTTTACGAGTTTAACTGAACGACTCGGTCTCGCCTTCTGTCGAAGCACACCGCGTCGTCTACGTCAGGCGACTGTAAATGCGCAAAAACTGTTTCCATTGCATTTTTGTGAAATATTCCCTTCACCACTGCCTGAAAAACCTCCTCATGCGAGCGTTAAAACCTTTTTGTATTGTATGGGAGTTTTGATGAAATTGAAATGTTTCCATGGGCGAATTTTCAATTTTCAATTTCAACGTGCGCAATTTAAAGAGTAATGTAAGCGCTTGTGAAGCTCTGTAAAGCCGTCGCTGGGTGTATTTCAGCATCTCCTCAGTCCTTCACCCAGAGCTCTGCTATTGTCCCAGCGCTGCTGATTCTGGAGATCCTCATTAATCTCCACGGCCAGCCTAAAAACCTGCTCTCTCTCTTCTGTGTATGTGTGTGTGTGTGTGTGTGTGGGGGGGGGGGATTCATTTCTTTCTTTTTGATGGGAATTGAATTTGATACTGCATTGTTAGCTATATGGGTTTCTGACAAAGGCCTGCGATCCTTTCTGTGTGAGCACACAATCAGAGAGACCCAATTAAATAATTTGCTACAATACAGGAGAACAAAAGCCTACGAGAGTCTAAAGTGAGGGAGGCCTCGCTCTGCCATTTGCATTCTTACAGTTTTTTCCTTCTCTTGTTAATTAATTTGCTTGGAAACCGTCGGGGGGCGAAGGCAGTCTGGACACAATAGACCGTGAGTCGCTCATTTCAAGTGTTGCTGGAGTCGCTTTATATTCCGACGATGTGCTAAATCAACATTTTACAATAGGAATCCTCTTTGTAATATCTCTGGAGTCCTGATAATGATTCGAGGTTATGAGGGAATTTAAATGACGCCGCTGTTTATTTTGTGTTGGAAACCGGTGCTGACTGAGAGTTACTCGTGTGCGTGTTGTGCATTAAAAGCCACGACAGGTTTCACTACACACCTTCTGCTCATATAATACACAATTCTTTGATTTCAAAGAAAAAAAATCTAATCATTCTTCAGCAAACACATTGATTAATTCTTTTTTCACTCAAATAATGCTCGATTCTTCTCTAGATAATCTACTTGTTTTTATTTCAAACAAATGATTTGGGAAGTCAGATTAGCAAACACTTTGAATGAACGAGATGACCTGTGTAATCTACAAAACATTACAACATGCTTGGTTTGATAATTGATCAGCGTGTCACACACACACGCACACACTCCTGTCTGTTTAACACCAGTGGGATTTTCCACACTCAACCGCGGTAATTGAAAGAAATGAGCCATAGAGACACAACATTAGAGCGACCCCAGGAGACTGAAGAGTAGGAACAGAAAAGACACAAACACATACACACTCAATAATAATTATTTTTAATAGCCATATTGATAGATAATCACACATTTTGGCTAAATTGCGCAGTCCAAAAAAGCACATCAAACCTGGATTTGTTTATTATTACTTTTAAAATTGCAATGCAATTGATCACAACAATTGCAATCTTACTTTTTCCCCAGATCAGCAGATGTTCATCTGAAGACGGACCCTGAAGACCCAGAAGACCCAAAAGACCCAAAAGACCCAAAAGACCCAGAAGACCCTGAAGACCCAAAAGACCAATAAGACCAATAAGACCCAGAAGACCCAGAAGACCCTGAAGACCCAGAAGACCCAGAAGACCCAGAAGACCCTGAAGACCCTGAAGACCAAGAAGACCCAAAAGACCCAAAAGACCCTGAAGACCCTGAAGACCAATAAGACCCATAAAACCCAGAAGACCCTGAAGACCCAGAAGACCCTGGAGACCCTGAAGACCCAAAAGACCCAGAAGACCCAGAAGACCCTGAAGCGGACCCTAACGGACCCCAACGACCCTGAAGACGGACCCTAAAGACAAGACTTCAGTGTCCAGTTTAATCTAGCACTGAAGACGTGTTTAAATCAGAGGGACGGAGACCCAGGGAGTTTTGCTGACAGACGGGCCCTCAGGGGCCACAGAGAGAATAAACCAGCCTTTATCATCTGATGCTGCACATTATACAGACACCAAACACGTGCTTTTCTCCTCTTCCGTCATACATGCCTCTTCTGTGTGTTGGGGAACAGATCTGCTCAAACCGCCTACACTCGCCAATTCTCCGTCACCATAAAATCAAAACTGACCATTCTCTGTTGCTCCCCAAAGACCCTGAAAAATATTAATTTGAATATCCCCAACTGAGCAAACCAATTTTAAGTGTTTGTTTATTCACAATAAACACCACAATAAAATCATGCACCCCGACCATCTGATAAACTGTGAACCAGTTTAACCAGTTTAATCAAGTTCCTTAAAGTTCCTGTCATTCTGTAAAGAAAGACTACCGCCTGCTCACATACATTCAAACACACATATCTTTAGTGTGCACTGTCAGCGTTCTCACAGATTCACGTTTTTGAAGATTATGTGGAGATGATAAAGTTTTTCTAAATTTTTTAAACTTGCTCCTTTCAGAACTCGTTTCAGAGTGTGTGTTCTCGAGCTCAAACACTGCTGTGTGAACGAACGTCCAGAACACACTAAAGTCTCTGTCTTCAGTAGAGCGGTGTCGTGTCTAAGTTAATCACTAATGATCTCTGCAACAGAAGTGAATCAATCTAACTTTATCTGGATAATAACTCTATTCTAGATCTGCTGTAGAGCCTAAACACTCTCTGTTACTGTAATCTATTATTACTGTTAAGGCCTGTTCACACCGGGACAAATTTCGTGCTCGTTATTTGCCGATGTTTAACGCCTCGTGACTAAACAAACGGCGCCAGTGTGAGTGTGCACACCGACGCGTAAAATGCCATGTGTAACAGCGTCATTAAAAAAAACGCCTCGGGTTCGTTTTTTTAGTTGTCAAAAACTTTCCAACCAATGAGATTGGCGTAAAACACAGCTTGGGGGGTCTTGCTGAGCACACAAATGCAACGCCAAGTAGCGTCACTATCTACAAAGCCAGAAAGAAATAAGACGAGGAAGATGCGAGGCTAGATGAATGTAGAGCTGCTGTTCTCGTTGGTGCTAGAACATAAAGAACTAAATGACAAACGTGACAGCGACTACACACATCTTGATAAAAAGAAAACTAATATGGAGTGGTTTTGCAGAGCAAATGGGCGCCATCTAATGTCAGGGAATGAATTTGCATGTTCACTCGGCTCATCGTCGTGAAAATCGCTTGGGTGTGAACACAAAAACGCGTTGCAAAAACGCTGGCGATAAACGCGCGCTCATATTCGTCCCGGTGTTTACGGGCCTTAAAGCTGCTGTGAAACTTTATACTGTTACAGTGCTGTACAGATGAAGGAGACTCGACTTGAGAAACTGTGATTTCCGTGATTTGAGGCAGAATAAAATGGACACATTGAGCAATTTCAAAGAAAATCGGGAGGTATTTGCAGTGCACCAATACAACAAAATGAAAAGCAAAGGATGGACATGAGACAATCTATTCTGAACCGAGAGCCGATCGAGGACGGCCTGAGCAATTCGTACACAACATGAACACGCGGCTTTATTCCCCACACACTCCTCAAACCCAAGAAACCCGAAGCGCTCCTCTCGGCACGAGCGGCACCTGAAATATCGGCACAATGGCCTCATCTGAATGCTCTTCTCTCTTTCACCTGGCCTTCTTTACCTTGATCTCGCAATGAATGCGCTTCTGGATCCCGAACCCCCCTGTTAGCGCCGATCCAAGGCCCGTTTCACAGCAGAGGACCGGGAACATATTACATTATTCCGCAGAACATGTATAAACAGTCGGAGAGAATGGGAGTGCTATGTTCATAATGGAATCTGAAAAGCTTTTTGCTTTTTTTGTTCTCATTGTCTCTCCATCCTTTTCTAAACAACCTTCCCTTTTTGCCGGCTATCAATGCAAAGTTCTTTGAGAGAAAATGAAGGGCATTCATGTCGACTGAAAGGGGCTTTTAAAGTTGAGTACAGCCTTGACAAAAGGGAAGGTACGGCTTGCAGAGGCCCTGAGAATGACTCAATGTTTATAACCTTTCCTCACACACCCCCGAGGAGCTGGGAAAGAGCTCATGAAAAGATCCTTCTCTCCACACACACCAGATGCTTCTTCATTACTGAAAAACATCCGTGTTTATATCTGCTGTTTTAGCATTTGTTGCCGGATAGGAAATTGTATTTCCGAGCAAACCGGGATTGTGATTATTATTGGTGATTCTGTGCGGTGAAAACACGGTCAGATGTGTTCACTGCTCATGATCAAACTACTCTTCAGGGGGTTTTAGTTCATTTTTGGAGAGTTTCGGCTTGAAAAGCTCCAAACCAATATTTTACTACTGTCAAATACACACAAAAACAAAACGATATGTGAGATTATTGAAATCTTGATTGGAGCATCTTTCAATTAGGGATGCACGATGATATCGGGACAACATCGGTATCGGCAGATAAAAGCTTAAAATGACCATCATCGGCATCGGCCGATATGAATATTTCTGCCGATGAGCCTTGCCGATTGGGTGGTGTGTTTCCTATGCGCATGTGACGACCACAAACAAAGCATGAGCGCCAGCAAATTAAACTTCCAACTAGGGGTGTGCGTGCGTCTCACGGTTTCTGATCGTGGACGATTAAAATCTCTCCACGATCTGCTTTTGAAGAAAAATTATAGTAGGCTATCGTGCATTCTATCAGTTCAATTCTGACACCTTCACTCAGTTAACGGATGCTCTGAGGTAAAGTTTTCAGACGGCAGACTCGGCAACAATTGTATTTAATTGTACAGTACAATCATAACATAACATACATTATCTTCATCATTTCATGTCATTAAACATAACAATATTGCTGGCCATACACTGATGAGAAAGTGCGCGTCCGGTGTACGATAAGTTACCTGGAGTTGTCCTAGACGCGGCGCTGCGCTTCTCGTCCGGTGTGCGACCCCCTTTACACTCACGGGACACCGCAATTCACAAAAGTTCTTTATTTGCATGTGCGTCAAAGTCTTGCTAGGTAAACATATCATTCACGTGCTGAGCTGATGCGCTGTTCTAACATCCGCTTTTCTGAGCGCGTTCACCAGACGCTCACAGGAACTAAAAGCCTGTCACAGCGCCTGCATACTGGACTAATCTTCCGAGTCTTATTGCGCTGATAGGGTCAAATACACACAAGGTTTACATAAACAAAGTTGGTTATGTCTAAAGTGAAAGCAAACAGAGAAAATCTGCTTGTCAAATGCGTGCATATTAGACGCATCACGTGCAGTTCTTAAAGAGACAGTAATAATATGCTGCCGCTTGTCCTTAAAGACATACTGCACCCAGAAATAAAAAGTCTGTCATTATTTACTCACTCTAATGTTGTTCCAAACCTGTATTCATTTATTTCTTGTGCTTAAATATACTATGGAAGTCACTGGAGTACAGCAACTGTTTGGTTAGCCACATTCTTCCAAATAACTTTTATAATTTCAACAGTAGAAAGAAACTTGAGAGAGTAGTAAATTATGACAATTTAATTTTTTGGGAGAACGATCCCGTTAATATTAATAAAACAACAAAACACAGAGGAAATCACTCACTGCTCTTGACTGAGAACTTTAATAGAAGCTTCAAAAAGCTTTTTTGCACTTAAAAAAATACAAATATATCGGTATCGGCATTCGGGCAAAATTAGTTTGAAAATATCGGCATATCGGCCAAAATCCTATATCGTGCATCCCTACTTTCAATATTACACTCAATTGGAGAAAAAACTAACTACAGAATATTATTTGACTAACTAATATTGTGAAATAACATTTTTAAAGTAACTATTAATAATAATAAAATAATAATGTATATGATAAACATTTATTATTCAATTAATAGTAAAATATTAACACATACTCGTTATTATCATAGATATCATAATTCAAATAATTATTGTTTAATGAAATAAGCCCCCAAACCCACTTTTAAAGGGATAGTTCACCCCAAAACAAGATTCTGTCCTCATTTACTCTTCCTCGAAATTGTTTCAAAGCTGACATTTATGATTATTATCAGTGTTGAAAACAGTTCATATTTCTGTGGAATCTGTCATATATTTTATTTCTCGTGATTCTTTGATGAATAGAAAGTTCAAGAGAACAGCATTTATTTGAAATGGAATTGTAACATTATAAATGTCTTTACGATTACAATACAATACAATTTTATTTGTATAGCACATTTAAAACAACTGATGTTGACCAAAGTGCTTGACAAGGCAATAAAAAAGGTAGACAAAACATGCACAAGACAAACAGGTATACTTCTATACTAAAGGAAAGACAAACACATCAAGGTACATTAAAAGCTAGTGAAAAAGCTACGTTTTCAGAGAAGTTTTAAAAGATGTCAGAGTTTGGGCAGATCTGATATTTGAGGGTAGGCTATTCCATAATTTGGGTCCATAAACTTCGAAAGCACGGTCACCCCCGTTTTTTAGTCTGGTTCTGGGGACAGAAAGTAGGTTAGATTCCCCCGATCTTAATGATCTTGACTTCAATTTTGGGTGAAGTAGTTCAGATAAGTACTGGGGAGCTAAATTTTGTAAGGATTTAAAAACAAAAAGCAAAACTTTAAAGTCTATTTGAAATTTAATCGGTAGCCAGTGAAGAGAGATCAGAACCGGAGTAATATGTTCAAATTTACGTTTTCCTTTGAGGAGGCGTGCAGCTGTATTTTGGTCTAATTGAAGACGAGTAATATGTTTCTGAGAAACTCCTATATATAAAGAATTACAATAGTCCAATCTGGATGTAATAAATGCATGCATAGCTATCTCAAAGTGTTTACAAGACAAAAACGGCTTAACCCTAGCTAAGAGACGAAGATGAAAGAAGCAAGATTTTACCACTGCGCTTTTCTGCTTTTCAAGGTTAATGTTGTTATCAATCCAGACCCCCAGATTACGAACACAGGTGGTACTGTAAGGTGACGGTGCTTGAAGGTCACAATCTTGTGTACTACGGTCACTGGGGCCAAACAGGATTATTTCGGTCTTGTTTTCATTTAAACTCAAAAAGCTATCAGTAAGCCATAGTTTCAGTTCATCTATACAGTCCACAAGAGGCTTTAAGGCAGACTTCTCATTGCATTTTAGGGGCAAGTAAACTTGTGTATCATCAACATAAAGGTGATAAGAAACCCCATGTTTAGTTAAAATGGAGCCTAGGGGTAACATATACAAATTAAATAGTTCTGGCCCAAGGATAGAACCCTGTGGAAGCGCCGGAACCAAGTTTAATTTTAGATGAGCACTGTTTCCCAATGCGAACAGAAAAACTTTGGTTAGACAAATATGAACGGAACCACTCCAGCACCATACCCCTAAGACCTGTGGATACTTCAAGGCAAGTCATTAAAATATCATGGTCGACAAGGTCAAAAGCACAGCTGAGGTCCAGCAGGACCAAAGACACAGATTGCCCAGTGTCAGTACAGAGTAAAATGTCATTCATGACTCGTAAAAGTGCAGATTCAGTACTGTGACGTAGTTTGAAACCAGACTGAAATTTCTCGTAGATCAGATTAAAAAAGACTTTTGGCTCCAAACCACTTTTTCTAAAATTTTAGAAAAGCATTAATACTTTACTGTCACTTTTGATCAGTTGAATGCGTCCTTGATGAATAAAAGCATGAATTTATTTCAAACTTTTGACCCAGAACTTTTGTTTAGACAGTAAAGCTCCTGAAAGCATATGATATGTATTTCTGAAACATCTGCCTCCCGAAGGTGAACGAGCGATCCTGTGTTCCTCGAGAACAGATCCAGGCAGAAACAGATTATCCCACATGATGTGGACACAGTTTTCATTTCATTCCCCCAATTAAACTGCAATTATCCCGAGTGGAAGAGCTCAGAGCAAAAGCCTGAGAAGAATGAGCGATTCAGCCGCATCTGGGCCGGATGAAAGCCGAGCTCAGCGAGATGTGGACTAGCTGAGACCGGGTTCAACACACACTTTCTCTGCACTTTATCCCTGCCATAGAGCGCAGACACACAAGTGTATACAGGTTGTTTCAAAGCAATGTGGCGTTTGCATGGGAGGCCTATTGTGTGTTTGGTTTGGAGGAGGACGTGGAGCTTTAAAGCCCTAATGGTCCCTGTGGATTTGAGTTTTCTCATGCAAATGATCAGGCCTCAAAGAGTGGCCAAAGTGCCTGAAATCACTGATCTTCCCACATCACAAGTGGACGAAGGTGGAGAAACACAAACACACTCTCGCTGTTTCCCTGACGCACATAGGGCACAATATTCTTATTCAAAATGTCTTTCGGAGATTAGAAGCCACTAACTCGTCAACCTCGATCTTTAACAGAGCGCTTCAGACGGTCAGTGAACGGGCGGTCCGTCTGAGAAGAACTATTTGTGTGACAATCATACACAGCCATTGTATACTAATCAAGTCACATGTGTTTTGACAGCACTTTACACAATTTCAAAGCAGCTTATATATCGTATTTTTCTATGAACTTGATTAGCAAACTGTTCTTTCTAATTTTAAAACACGCAACGATATTTTTACTTAAAACACATCCGTGATTCGTGATTTGCCAAGTTCATTTGGTCGACCATTACACTAGATATACATGAACTTAAAAGCAGTCAGTGTGTGTGTGTGTTAAAACTAGTTACAGCAGCAAATGAACATCAGAAGATTGGGAACACCAGCCATGTCTAATCCATCAATCAGTGTTTCAACAACGGGAGAACAATAACGACACATTACCTCAGAAAAACCTTTCCAAGACCATAAACGCAATAGAGAAATAGAAGAATAACTCTGGAGAGGAGCGTTCTCAAAGTATGTGCAGAATTATTACGCATATTTTCAGATCATATTTTTTCACCGAGCACAATTTACCAATTCCAAACCGTATTTATTACCTCCACCTACCGTATAAGATGATGTGCTGATATAGCCGGAGCGCGAATCATCATCTGATACGGTCAGGGGCGGTAATACTCCTAAGCGGTGAGCAGCCGGTAACAAGAAGTACTCGAAGAAGAACGTCCTCGTCTCAGTTCTCGCGCATGCGCCCATAAGGAAGTTATGGAATAGACGAATAAAGTCATTATTTATGTTTTTTTTCGCACAAAAGTAGTCTCGTCGCTTGATAAACTTATAATTGAGCCACTGTAGGCACATGGAATATTAAAACATTTTCTTTAATGACTTTATGGGCCGTCAAGAGCCAGTCCCTTAGGCAGTCTATGGAGGAGTGATCCAGCTCTCAGATTTAATCAAAAACATCTTTATTTGTGTTCCGAAGATGAACGAAGGTCTTACGGGGTTGGAACAACATGGGGGTGAGTAATTAATGACTTCATTTTAATTTTTGGGTGAACTAACCCTTTAATAACGTATTGTTTTTTTACTTGTTTATTTAATCATTTATAAGTGATTTATAATTGTTGAGGTGTGCATCATTACTAAGCAAGTTTTCTTTTATGGGTAAAATGGGCCAAAAATGAGAACATAATAATATGCATAAGATTACTCTTTATATTTTCACTCTAATACCATCTATCATAATGTTGTTATTATTATAAAATCAACCTTAAATACAATTGTATAAAAATCTGTTGTTAATTTTAACATGAACTAGCTGAATAACTCAAGAACTGGCGGCCTGATGAATGCACATTCAGTATGTTCCTGAAATATTGATATATATATATATATATAAATGAAGAACCAGAGCACATAAGAGATGTCCTTCTCGTTTTAGTACGTTTGTTGGATGCGAGTTGTTGGCCGAAACTGCTTCTGTTGTTGTTCCGTTGGGATTGATCCTAACTGTCGCCATCTGTGGCTGAAGAGTGAAACTGCAGGGGTTTCTGTGCAATCAACAAGTTCTAGCTCTGAGCTGTTCAACATTTCTCTATATTTTACAGTTACTGAAGCAAATACCAACAAAAACAACCGTATGATGCATAATGGCTAATAATTAAACAAATCAAAAAGCAAAACTCATGCAGATCACATGATGTCAGTATTAAACGGGTCCTGAAGCAAGGCTGTTTGAGAACCAGTTTTGAGGACGTGATGGAAGATGATGAGAATATCAATTTTTAAATTTAAGGACATTTTATTTAATTCTGCACAGGGCAGTTATTAACAGCTTTATTAAAAGTGACTCTTTTATAAAGTATGCATGTGTCCGATTGGCTCAGTCCTCCATGTACTAATGTACACCCTTAACAATAATGCTTCCAATGATGCCATTGAAGAACCATTGCTCTTTCCCAAAGAATCTCTCAGTGAACCGTTCTTAAATTACACCCCTTTTTGCCAGATGTAAAGTAAATCTATGGCATCCCCAGAATGTGTGTGTGATATTTCAGCCCAAAATACCAGATCACTTATTATAGCTCGTCAAATTTGCCCCTTTTTGACTGTGAGCAAAAACACGCCAGGTAAAGAGTGTCCTATTCTCTCTCTCTGGGTAATTACAGCTCGGTTTGTTGGACCGGGTTGAGATTCAGAGCCAGGATAAGCCTGAAGAATGGAGAAGGAACGGATAATACGGCAGCTAACCGCTCGAGAATAGAGTCTGATCACTACGCCTGCGGGCGACACCACGCTGCTGTGTGAACACACACGCACACACACTTCTCCAGTTATCCTCCGCTCACACACCGGCTCGTGGGAACGTGATTGGTCAGAAACGCTCAGGAACACTGAGACTGATGGATGATGGAGGAACTGACTGACCCAGGAATGATCATGTCATATTTACAGATTAATGACATTTTGGCATGAAAATATTTAATAAATACATGTTTACATTTTTTATTCTGCACTTGATATTTGGATCCAAAAATCCTGCAAGACTAGCACACAAGCGGAGGTTATCAAAGGCAGCAGTGACAGAAACTGACAGTCCAAATGCCCGCGAGCAAACTCTACTATCCGCTTTAATACAAATCTTTCTGCGCATATGATTACGCCTATAAACGTGTGGGCTGGAAATAAGGCCAAATTCTGCATCATTTTAAACCTATGACTATAATTATCCAGCCCAATTACATTCTGTACTTTTACAGAGAAAAAGTCATTTAGTAACTTTCTTTCACAATTCATGTATTTGCAAAAGTTAACTTTTATTTAAAAATAGTTAGGGTTAGGGTAGGGTTAGTAGGGTTAACCCTAACCTAACCCTAAGTGCAATTATTTATCATTTAAAGCTATTTTAAGCCTTAAAGTTGAATTTTCAGCTGCCTTTCTGCCCAATCATGTCTTTGAACTTCACTGAGAGTGACTTTGCATCTGTTAAATAATGGAAAGGATACTGATTATTTTCTGCCAGGACAAAATCTGTTCAGTTTATGGACATTTCCTTATAGCCTAAAACACAATGCAATACATGAATTAAAATTGAGGTTAAACGTGAAGAATCAATCCAGAAAATTCCTTCATTTCAACACTGTACATTCGGCCCTTTTCAACTGATTTTACAGACACGATCTGCTAAAAAAAAGGGCATGAAGCCCCAAAAACACAATAAAAGCTTGTTTGTGTGATTAGATCATGTTGTTTTTCCCGTGAAGTAGATCTGTTGGCTCATTTAGGAAGTGCAGTTAAAGATCTGAAACGTTTCGAGGAAGGAAGGGCAGCAAAAGATGGAACATCTGATTAGATTCACTCACATTCTCCTGCTGATGGTGAGTGTTTCATCGACAGAACGACTCCACACACACAGCTCAGTCTGAAGAGTGTAAACGTCTGTAGAGGAACACACCATCATCTCCTCGTGAGGACACGAGCCAGTGTAAACGTCTGTAGAGGAACACACCATCATCTCCTCGTGAGGACACGACCAGTGTAAACGTCTGTAGAGGAACACACCATCATCTCCTCATGAGGACACGACCAGTGTAAACGTCTGTAGAGGAACACACCATCATCTCCTCATGAGGACACGACCAGTGTAAACGTCTGTAGAGGAACACACCATCATCTCCTCATGAGGACACGACCAGTGTAAACGTCTGCAGAGGAACACACCATCATCTCCTCATGAGGACACGACCAGTGTAAACGTCTGCAGAGGAACACACCATCATCTCCTCATGAGGACACGACCAGTGTAAACGTCTGCAGAGGAACACACCATCATCTCCTCATGAGGACACGACCAGTGTAAACGTCTGTAGAGGAACACACCATCATCTCCTCATGAGGACACGACCAGTGTAAACGTCTGCAGAGGAACACACCATCATCTCCTCATGAGGACACGACCAGTGTAAACGCCTGCTAGAGGAACACACCATCATCTCCTCATGAGGACACGACCAGTGTAAACGCCTGCAGAGGAACACACCATCATCTCCTCATGAGGACACGACCAGTGTAAACGTCTGCAGAGGAACACACCATCATCTCCTCATGAGGACACGACCAGTGTAAACGTCTGCAGAGGAACACACCATCATCTCCTCATGAGGACACGACCAGTGTAAACGTCTGCAGAGGAACACACTATCATCTCCTCATGAGGACACGACCAGTGTAAACGCCTGCAGAGGAACACACCATCATCTCCTCATGAGGACACGACCAGTGTAAACGCCTGTAGAGGAACACACCATCATCTCCTCATGAGGACACGACCAGTGTAAACGCCTGCAGAGGAACACACCATCATCTCCTCATGAGGACACGACCAGTGTAAACGTCTGCAGAGGAACACACCATCATCTCCTCATGAGGACACGACCAGTGTAAACGTCTGCAGAGGAACACACCATCATCTCCTCATGAGGACACGACCAGTGTAAACGTCTGTAGAGGAACACACCATCATCTCCTCATGAGGACACGACCAGTGTAAACGTCTGCAGAGGAACACACCATCATCTCCTCATGAGGACACGACCAGTGTAAACGCCTGCAGAGGAACACACCATCATCTCCTCATGAGGACACGACCAGTGTAAACGTCTGCAGAGGAACACACCATCATCTCCTCATGAGGACACGACCAGTGTAAACGTCTGCAGAGGAACACACCATCATCTCCTCATGAGGACACGACCAGTGTAAACGCCTGTAGAGGAACACACCATCATTCTCCTCATGAGGACACGACCAGTGTAAACGTCTGCAGAGGAACACACCATCATCTCCTCATGAGGACACGACCAGTGTAAACGTCTGCAGAGGAACACACCATCATCTCCTCATGAGGACACGACCAGTGTAAACGTCTGCAGAGGAACACACCATCATCTCCTCATGAGGACACGACCAGTGTAAACGTCTGCAGAGGAACACACCATCATCTCCTCATGAGGACACGACCAGTGTAAACGTCTGCAGAGGAACACACCATCATCTCCTCATGAGGACACGACCAGTGTAAACGCCTGCAGAGGAACACACCATCATCTCCTCATGAGGACACGACCAGTGTAAACGCCTGCAGAGGAACACACCATCATCTCCTCATGAGGACATGACCAGTGTAAACGTCTGCAGAGGAACACACCATCATCTCCTCATGAGGACACGACCAGTGTAAACGTCTGCAGAGGAACACACCATCATCTCCTCATGAGGACACGACCAGTGTAAACGTCTGTAGAGGAACACACCATCATCTCTCATGAGGACACGACCAGTGTAAACGTCTGCAGAGGAACACACCATCATCTCCTCATGAGGACACGACCAGTGTAAACGTCTGTAGAGGAACACACCATCATCTCCTCATGAGGACACGACCAGTGTAAACGTCTGTAGAGGAACACACCATCATCTCCTCATGAGGACATGACCAGTGTAAACGCCTGCAGAGGAACACACCATCATCTCCTCATGAGGACACGACCAGTGTAAACGTCTGCAGAGGAACACACCATCATCTCCTCATGAGGACACGACCAGTGTAAACGTCTGCAGAGGAACACACCATCATCTCCTCATGAGACACTCTGAACCGCTTCTTCTGCTGCTGATTCAAGTTTCATGGAGTTCATGCAAAACTACTGAAATACTGCTGATCCTGGAGATCCAAACAGGAGCTCGGGAACAGTCTTTACATTTCCATCTGTTGTAGCCCTCAAATGACAATACATACATGCATTATATTAAATGTTAAATTATACATTATCCTAAGACCAGAACGGTTATTGTTCAAAGTTCATTTAGGCTATAACTTTGATGACTTTAAATGTTGACTGCAATATATGTGTATTTGTATGTATAGTATGAGTATATATATATATATAATAGCCTACATATTAATAAAAGTAAGAATTTAGAATATGTGCTTACTAAGCTATAACTAAACTTTTCATTCAATATTTATAATTCGTAAAAATATTTTATTTTTTTACACCACTTAGTTTAAAGTTTTTTTCTTTTCATTTGATTAAAAATATAAATTTCAAGATGCTGCATCAAATTAAATGGCTGTCGTGTTCATCTTGAATTGTTATAGGCTTACGTTATTTTATTTTATTTTTATTTTTTATCATCGTCTCTATTTAGTGTCTTGTTTCTGACGTGGCCTCGAGCACCGGAAACACACAGAAACGAGCGGGAAATAGGTCGAAACGTCAGAGTTGAACAGTCTCAGCTGTCAATCATGTTCTCTGACACTCGTCATCATCTGGACTCAAGAGACATCAGGCCGATAATAGTGAACCATTAATCGCATTCGATAGGCGTAATTAAATCATTAGCAGATTGGCCGAATAATGCAGAGGAAACCAGAAGAGGATCGCCGTTTAGTCTTTAACCCATGACTTTCTTCACCATAAATCTGCATGAATATTTCTTATCTGCATCGTCGTTTCTCCCTTACAAGGCTTCTTAAACGTATGATTATTAATTATGTTGCCTCATCTCTGATAATAAGACTGCATGTGCGACCTCTGTAAATTAAGTAGCCTATGCTTTGATTTTATATTTAGGTAGCCTAATAATAATAATAATAATAATAATAATAGGATAAATTACTTCCGTTTAAAAATTCTGTTTAGTATTGCTGCAATAATATTAAGAGGAAAAGGGTCTGACAACAAGTTTAATTGTAAAGTCAGCTCCCACAAGACACTCTGCAATTAAATGATTTTCCCACTCGTTAAACGCGGTGATTTTAATAATAGAAAGAACAGAAGGTGCGGCAGAACTCTCAGAGATATATCTGTAATTGTGCAGTCTCTTATTCCTCCAGCTAATGCTCGGGTCACGGAGGATCCTTTGAAGTCTGAGAGAAAGAAGGAGAAGAAGAAGGAGAAGTGTTGTAGATAAACACCTCGTGCTTTTACTGAAAATATCCAGATAAATTAAAGAATTAACTTCCTTTCACTTGGACCGTTCAGCCACACTTTTACAGATATGATATTGTTATGATGTAATTGTGTGATTTAACTGTTGCACAATATGTAACGTTTTCTTACAATTAATTAAATAAAACATCAATTTCATTCTGTGAAAGGTCCGGGCGCCTTGATCAGGCTCATATAGGCTACATAAATAAAGAGTGTTTTATTAAGTTATGCCTCTAAATGTGATTCCAATACTGAACCAACCCAACCGTTTAAATGCAAATTAATTAAAAAGCGTATTTACACTAAATAAGCTCCAGAGTCACCTGAGATGGTAACCATAGCAACAGTGCAGTGATTTGGGTCGGGAACATCATTGGACGGAACACTGACAAAATAAAAGAATTCTAAAATTATATTTATAAACATTAAAGATGTGCATGCCATAAATACACCAGACCACAACAACTTTTGTTTTAAAAACGTACAATAATTTACAATTCGGACTGTGAGAAACAAACCTCAACAAACTACAGCCTTAAAATGTTCTAATTTAAAGAAGTCGACAGTCATTGTAAAGTTGTCGCGCGGACGGCGAGAACAGGCTGTTATTAAAGCGCGTTCTGGACACACACACACACACACACGATGCTGGATTGCTTTTATCTCAGAGCAAAGTGAGTTTATCATTTCACTCTCGTCCTCGCGCTGGGTGGGATTGTGGAGCGCGAGGTTTGACAGATGCAGTGCGCATGCGCAGAAGCCCTTCTTCAGCACCTGCCAGTGCGCGCATTACTTCACATGTTGAACTCTCGGCTGACAATCACTCGAGTTAACATTTCATCATGAGGAGAACACACACCGAGCTCAGCTGAAGAAAACACACACACACAACGAGCTCAACTGAGGAGGAACACCGATTCTTCATTATCTCTTCTTCATCTGACACTTTTCGGATTTATAGCAACAATGCTTCTGAGGAGAACATTGCTTTCGGTGAAAGTTAAAGCCGAATTACGCTTGACTTGGACTTGTTTGTCACGCGCGCCGGAATGAAGCACTGATCCTGACGGAACGCTTTTCCTTGTTATTTTAACTTCGCTGACTTTAATCTCCCGTGGGCAAGTGCCAGTTCCGTGGACTTTACCTGCACAGGTGCATTATGTCCAAGCCCATGGATCACGTCAAGCGCCCTATGAACGCGTTCATGGTGTGGTCCCGCGCTCAGAGACGGAAAATGGCCCAAGAAAACCCGAAAATGCACAACTCCGAGATCAGCAAGAGACTGGGCGCGGAGTGGAAACTCCTGACGGAAGCCGAGAAGCGGCCGTTCATCGACGAGGCGAAGCGGCTGCGCGCGATGCACATGAAGGAACACCCCGACTACAAGTACAGACCCAGACGAAAGCCCAAGACTTTAATGAAAAAGGACAAGTTCGCGTTCCCGATGGCGTATAACCTGGGCGAGCACGAGGCGCTGAAGGTGAGCGGGCTCCCGGGCGGCGTGCCCGATTCTCTGATGAGCAACGCGGAGAAAGCGCGCGTGTTCTTCAACCCGGCCATGGCCAACCCGTACTCGTTCTTCGACCTCGGGTCCAAACTGCCCGAACTCACGCCGCCGTTCTCCTACGCGTCTCCGCTCGGGCTACCCGAGCGCGGGCACGGCCTTCCCCGGGTGCACGCTCACACGCACACACACCCGTCACCGGGGAACCCGGGATACATGATGCCGTGTAGCTGCTCCGCGTGGCCGCCCGCGGGGCTCCAGCCCCCGCTCGCCTATATACTCCTGCCCGGGCTGGGCAAGCCGGGCCTGGACCCGTACCCGCTATGAGCCCGGGACACCGGAGGAAGTTTTAAATGTGAAGTGAACGAATGACTACTTGCAATACACGAGGAGCACAGCTGAACATGTGATAAACGAGACATCACGTGCGTGTGTGTGTGTATCATGATGAGGGGAAACGGCTGTGCTGAACGAGTGCTCTAATCAATGTGAATAAATCTGTGCGAAAGTGCGACTCCGCGAGAGGCGAGAATCACCTGTTGACTGTAATGTGTGTGTAGCGCAGGCCGATGCTGTAACGGGGATGCATTGCTATTTTGGAGGGGAAAAAAGTGCATAGTTTTATTTGGAAACTCAGCCTAAAGAACCCCCTTTTTTATTATTCAGTCATGTTGCTGTAAATGTGTACAGTTTTATTAAACCACGTCTAGCTTGTGCTCTAAACACCGGAGCTCTCGAACTAGAAATCAGATATTTTGAGTTTCGAATCTAGCGTACTATTTCCATGGATGTATAATGTAATATTTATTGTTAATTCAGTCAGTGAAACTCTGTTGGCCGTGGGACACGCCGTGTTCCCTTGATATTTGCACAACGGGAGACAGGAGCACTTATAAGTGTCATTTAATGAAAGAAACACATGAAATAATACGATTTCTGATATTTCTATAAGGGTTATTCTACATCACAGATCAATCATGCGTTCACGTAAAGAAGCTCAGTCGGTTTTTTACTGAACTCGAAGTGAAATTGTATGTTATATATGTTTTGCATAATTCCACTTATATGTACTTAAAATGCCTATCGTTCATTTATTGAACAAGGGGATATAATAAAGCGAATGCGAAAAGAAAAGAAATTGCTCTGTAGTTCTTGAACAAGATTTGTATCTGAAAGCCTTTCCTCGGTCGGAGCAGGTGAAGTGTAAAGTTTCCTCTAAAGGACGCTTTTGTTCGGCCTTTGAATAGAATTACTCAGTAATTCTAAAGCAAGTCTTTGTAATCAAGAGCCAAAATCCTGATTTATCACAACTCGCATCATGAATAGGAAGGAAGATAAAGCTGAGGAGTTTCTGCTACTTTTAATCCATACAAGCAGAAAAACGAAACCGTTCAGACACTTAGTCGAGGCCCAAACAGGAAAAAGAAATGGATTTTATATAGTTAAGTAGTAATTGTGACGCATCGAAATGGACAGACTTGTTAAAAAAAAAGACAAGAGTATAATGTCGCATATGCTCCGCGTTGGGTCCTTCTTAATGTACACTGCCATCGTAGATTACATTAAGAAGTTAATTCATATGCTCAGACCAATTATGCAAAACTAATTTGGACTGTCCAGGGATAATTACCTTCGCCACGGTTAATTGAATCTTTTGTTCTGCATTGTGAGCGCGCGATCGCGGCTCTCCGGGAGCTTCCGGTCGGGCTACGGAGGACTGACCTTCTGTTTATGAACCGGCTAATCTGTGTGATATTAATATGCAGACATTCTGTTTACAGGAGAACTTGTCGACAACGAGCCGTTATTAATTTCAGAGCAGCTTCCTGATGCATATTTTATTGTTTGCAACAGCAGTAAACTATTAGCCTAATATTAGTATGTAAATGCCTTTCCACTGAAATATGTGGATTTCAATGCAGCGGTCCTTAAACACTCATTTATTATAGCGTTTTAAAAAGTGGAAATGATTTAATTCTTACTGTGAAATATAAACTCAACTCGATATAAACGCCCGACTCGAGCATTTCCATGTTTTTCTCTGAAACAAGCGACATTAGTATAGAGTCTGAGTCGAAGGTCTCCGCTCCTCTAAATCTCTCTCTTTTCTCCGCTTCTCCGGGAAAGAGGCCCGACTGAAAGAACTTTGTCTCCCTTCACAGGAGCGTTTAGACAGTCGAGGAGGTTTTGTCTGGGAACAAACCCTGAGTTGCGAGGCCTTTGTGAGCCTGTTGTTTGTTGAAGTGGAGCTCAGCAAAAAGCGCCGGCTTTCTCTCATTGTGCTTAAAGCAATCAGTGGTATTTGGAAAACTGTTAGCATTGTGCACTTCTTCTGTGTTCATTGTTCAGGATTTCTTTTCACAAGGTTTTTTTTTCTTCCCCCTTTTTCCGAGCGCTCCAGCTGGCCGAGTGAATGGCGCTCGATGTGAACACGCTTTGTCCCGCGAGTCCTTCAAGTAGCCCACACTGAATAGACTGAGTTGACACTGGATGACAGTGAAACAACATAATAAAAAATACATGAGCGCATGAATGGAGCCGGCCGCATAAATAAATAAAATGGGTGACCAAAACTGGATAAACTGAATGACAAAATGGTGAAAGGGGAACAAAAAGATATTTAACATGGCAGATTAGCATTAGAAAGCCATCGACAAAGCAGAACAATTGATGAATGCGTTTACAGGCCAAGAAAGGAATGAACTAAATGGCTTTTGAATAGATATATATGCGTCTTGTTTCTGGAGAGCAGATCCAGTGGGAAAGGTAGGACAGCTTCTGCCGACTGGAGGAATGTTTGCAGACGCAAAGGTCACGAAGTGTAGAAATATTCAGTTTTTACAGTTTAATATTCAGTGTTCCTCATCCTCCGGGTCTGTCCAGCGTTATTAAAGCGAGCTTCACTGGTTTGGTCAGAAACACAGTATTAGAGAGACGGGATTTGTCGGTGTGTTTCACAGAACACCGATGGTATCGGGAGACACGAGGAAAGCCACGGTTATCCTTTGAGGAACTCAACACGGCCGATTGCTCTTAAAGCGCTCATTGATTTTTAGAGATTTGATCCTTTTCAGCCTCAATAAACACTCCAGCCGTGATAAAAGACGTTTCCGCTTATGACCCAAAAATCGTCCGACACACACAGATCATGTTTGTTCATGGTGTGTGTGTGGTGTGTGTGTGTGTAGAGAGAGAGAGATTCAGCGGCTCGAGGAGCCGAGGCCTGAGACGGACAGACCTCACCCGACGGGACGCTCCCGAACCAGCAGCCAGAGATCATGCAAATATCCATTTCTGACTATATCTGAAACCTAATTTATCAAATATTTGCTGCCAAACATTAACACAAGAACAACATCCTTCTGTCCTCACCGCAAATATTACAGAAACGAGGACGCCTCAATGTTCAGAAATCAGCTTTATTTTACAATACTACTGATCACTTCAAACTAGACAACAGAAGAAATAATGACAGAGTTGTATAAAGGGCAATAGTGTCATTCACATCGACTCAGTTCAGGGATGATTCAGTAAAATGCATAACTATAATAAACAATATAAAGTTTATCATTTGATCAAACAAATCTGTAAAATAAACTCCAGGTGTATCTGGCGTAAAAATAATAAAAGACTAATCTAATGTTGGTGGTAAAATATTGAATAAATAATAACAAAACATTCCTAATGGAATGTAAAAATAAGAGAATGACTTTTAAGATGTTCAGTTGTGCCTGATTGACAGATCCCGGATGAACTCGAGTTCTGTTCGATAACTCTAATCTCCGGAACCGGTGATGATGTAAGTCCCTGTCACTTCCCTGAGAGAGAGAGTTTACCGCCTCTGACCCGGCCTCACTCCACCAGCTCATTTAAGGCCAATTAAAGTGTGAACGAGTGTGTCCTGCAGGCCTCGTGTGTGTGTGTGTGTGTGTGTGTTTATGGCCCGACGGACTGCATTACCTGTAATCTCAGACACATTTCCTTCCTTTCGGTTTGAGGGCAGAAACCCTGAATGATCCCGCTGGAGTGAGCCGCACATCTGGCATGTGTCGAATCGCAGCTCCATAACTGTGTGTGTGTGTGTGTGTGTGTGTGTGTGTGTTGCTCAGCCCTCGGTCACGAGCCCGAATCACAGATGCGCTCGCAGAAACACTTCTGAGAACACTTTCAACAGCAAGTGTGTGTTCAGGTATTGAACAGGATAATCCACGGACAGCCGCAGAAACACGGCGTGAGACGGGACACACACACACACTCTCTACCGGGAAGCAGTGCATTGTGGGACACTCTTGTGTAGGCTACATATACACGTGCTTTTAAAAATCAAAAATGACCAATTCATAAATACTTCAATATAATAACAGTATGCCCGTACTCATCGTCAGGTGTGAGATGCGTTAAAACAATCCCAGTAAAGATGAAGATTTACACAGCTCTACAGAACTGAATGCAGAATAATGTCCTGTTTAATAGGTGATTTTAAAATGATCTGTTTAATTAATATAATCTATTTAAGATAATATTGAATCAATTAAAACTAAATGCCTAAAT
>JAQIUQ010001575.1:60000-62500 GCA_030378365.1 Hybognathus amarus
GCGAGAGCACCACACCGAGCTGCAGCACCCAGACAGGACCCCTACAGACCGAGACCGTCCTTCAACAGCCCCACAGCTCCAGCAGCCGAAGCCCGTCCACAGCAGAGCCCGACCCAGCCCAGCAGACCGAGCTACGCCCAAGCTGTCAGCGGAGGAGCAGATCGAGCCAACACTGAACTCCATGACATCCAACACATGCTGAGTATCATCTGCTCTCACCTGCTAACACACAGTGGACAGTGGTAAAAAAAAAAAAAAAAAAAAAAAAAAAAAAAAAAACCACACCTACCTAAGTCTGTTGTATTAATGTACATTTTATATGGAACTGTTAATGTTTTGAGTTCCTACTATAACTTCCATCATTCATTGTTTTAATTTTAACCTGTTGTAATTTTGCAAATAGAATCATTTCTCCTTTCTCAAAATAGCAAACACACCATACACATTATTTTCAAAGTTTATGATGAAATCACTTAGTTTTTCAACATGGAATATTCAAGGTCTAAACTCCTCAGTTTTTGGCCTAAAAAGTAGAAATTCTGATTTTATGAAAGAACTTCAAGACCTAGATGTCATCATCTTACAGGAAACCTGGTGTAGAGGAGATGCGTTCACTGGCTGTCCCTCAGGATACAGAGAAATAATACTACCATCAGTTAAACTCACATCAGTCACACAAGGGAGAGACTCGGGAGGGATGATCATATGGATCAGATCTGAACTGTCCATAGAATTAATAAAAAGAGAAAAATACCACCTGTGGCTAAAAATACAAAAAGGAATGATATCAGCATCTAAGCCTGTTTTCCTTTGTGCAATTTACATTCCTCCCTCTCAGTCTCCATATTTCCAAGAGGAAACCTTCCAAACCTTAGAGAGAGAAATCAGCCATTTCCAGGCCCAGGGAAATGTGCTGCTTATGGGCGATTTAAATGCTCGAACAGGAGAAGAATTCGATTTCATTGAATCACATGGTACCAGATTCATAACTGGCAATAACGACCTATACCCTTCTTACCCCAGCAGACAAAACTGCGATCAAACTGTGAACGCTCACGGACGGCAGCTTCTACAGCTCTGCCGAGGACTGGCTCTGTACATCATCAACGGGAGACTGCGAGGAGACTCGCTCGGCCGATACACCTACAGCTCAGCTCTTGGGAACAGCACTGTAGATTATACCATCACAGACCTAGACCTTTCCTCTTTGAGAGCATTCACAGTCAAACCCTTAAAACCTTTCTCAGACCACAGCCAAATCATCCTCAATATAAAGCAATCTGAAACATCACCCAAACCAATTAGGACCCCATATCAAATGAGCAAATTAATGTCTTTCAAATGGACCGAAAACAGTGGCACTAATTACAGCACTGCTGTCGAGTCTCCAGAAATACAATCCCTCATCCATTCATTCCAAATACAGGAATACCCTAAAAATCAATTCGGCATCAATCAGGAAGTCCACGATCTAAACTACATATTCTACAAAACAGCACAAAAAAGTAATTTGTCAATTGTTAAACCTAAGAAAAAATATTTAGATACAGACAAATGGTTTGATTTGGACTGTAAGGCTCTGAGAAAAAACCTAAGAAATTTATCAAACCAAAAACACAGACAACCAGATAATTCGGACCTCCGCCTTCTTTACTGTGAGGCACTAAAACAATATAAAGCCACACTCCGGCGGAAAAAAGTTCAGTTTCTGCAAAGCCAGTTTTGAAGAAATTGAAAAATCTATAAACTCACACAAATTTTGGGATAAATGGAAATTGTTATACAAATCAAATCAAGAAGTTCTGGCAATCCAAGACGGGGAAACGTGGAAAAATCACTTCCAAGAATTATACAGCCCGACTCAAATTCAAAATTATAAACAAAATGAAATAACTAATAAATTAGACGATTTGGAAAGATCAATTAAAGAAAATCAAAACCCTTTAGATTTCCCCATAACAATGAAAGAATTGGAAGATATATTAGGAGCCCTTGAGCCCAAGAAAGCCTGTGGTGTCGACAGCATCCTGAACGAGATGCTGAAACACACGAACCGAAGCTTCAAACTGGCCATGCTGAAACTGTTCAATGATGTTCTGTGTGTAGGGTTCTTCCCTGAGATCTGGAACAAGGGCCTCATCAGCCCCATCCACAAGAACGGAGACAAATTAGACCCCAACAACTACCGAGGCATCTGTGTGAACAGTAACCTGGGGAAGGTTCTCTGCAGCGTCTTAAACACCAGACTTTTAGACTTCCTTATGAAGCACAATGCCTTGAGTAAATCCCAAATCGGCTTTCTTCCAAAATGTCGCACATCCGATCACATTTTTACATTACAAACACTAATTGACAAATATGTACATCAAAACAAAGGACACATTTTTGCTTGTTTCATTGATTTCAAGAAAGCCTTCGATTTCAATCTGGCACAAAGGATTATACCTCAAACTCCTCGACAGTGGAATAGGGGGAAATTCTATGATCTGATCAAATCTAT
>JAQIUQ010001575.1:67500-92500 GCA_030378365.1 Hybognathus amarus
GTGTGTGTGTGTGTGTGTGTGTGTGTGTGTGTGTGTGTGTGTGTGTGTGTGTGTGTGTGTGTGTGTGTGTGTGTGTGTGTGTGTGTGTGTGTGTGTGTGTGTGTGTGTGTGTGTGTGTGTGTGTGTGTGTGTGTATGTAGAGGTTTGAAACTTCCATCTCACTCCTGAATTTGAGCTGAATGCAGAGTATAATTTAAGAACATTTAAATGTAAGGAATTTAGAGAATTTTCATTTTTTGTATTATAAATTCATGTTATTCAATGTATTTTCATATATAATTAGTAATTGTAGATACTGTTACATCTACTATGTATTATTAATTAATATTTATTAAATAATATATGAAAATGTTGTATAGTTAAAACTCACATAATAAAGACATTTACATTCTGGCCCCTAAAGCAACAATCCATATAAATATTTTAATTATGATTTTAAAAGAATAATATCTGTATATACTGTATATATATGAATAATATTTAACACTATCTATGAGAATTGCATTTCATTTGTATTACATAAATCCTCTTTTTTATTGTGATTTTACTAATAGTTGATTACATTCAGTTATCCACCTGAGGCGTCCTGATCTACGCTCGTGTTGAACTGATGACATTCCCAACGTTTCGGGATTCCAGGAAAATCCAATTCCACAGAGAATCCGTAGCCGGACCGAACCCCGGCCGTTCTCTCCGACACGAGGAGCTCCAGGAGAGAGAATGGAGTATGGAGAAGAATGAGACGACGAGGAGCGTAGAGACGGGACACACACACACACGCGCACACACACACTCTCTCCCGGTTCCATTCTTCCGCTCGGCGCTGGCAGCACGGAAAGGCTAAGCTGGGAGCTGTAATGTCATTAAATTGCAAATGCTTTTTTTCCTCCCCTGCCGACACACACTGTTTACTTATCTGGCAAAAACATATGTTGGAAGGAATCCGTTAAATTCTGCCCATTGCCTTGGGTGAAAGTGCAGTAGAAACGGACCCACTGAGCACCTTCAGTTGTCTCCTGTTAGCACTTCTTCTTATCTACAAGGCCGCTTAGCAGCAAACCCGCGCGTTCAATGAAAACTGAAGATACAGCGCGAGATTAGCCAGAACAGTGAGGGTCATCCCCCCACAAATCATTCCCACTCCCTCTTTTTCCATCTGCATAAATGACTATTTTTAAGGCATCTCTCGCGCCTGTATATTTTTCCCACTCTGTCACACATTTAATTTCACGCCCCGTGTTCTGAATATGCTTAAATGCATATCTGCGATGCACCTTTAAGCCCAGGGAAAGAGGAGTCTAGGGGGGTGCCGAGAGATGCCGGGAAGGACTCGCCAAAATTAAAGATAAAATGGTGTGATTTCCACTACAAGTCTATTACTTTATGGCATTTACATAAAGTTTACCTCTGCAATTCCACCAGTTTTTCTTCCTCTTCTTTCCGGACCTTTTTCCCGTCGATCAAGCGCATAAATATGTATAAATCTTTGTTTAGGGGGGGGATTCCGAATCGACGGAAAGTTTGAAGGGCGTGAGCGAGGATCTGCGCATTACCCACAATGCCCTGCGGCCCGCTTCGACACAGATCGGCTCAGACTCGACGTCATCTGATCCGAATCGGAATTCTACGATGGAAGAAAAAGGAGCGTTTTAATCTCAAACGTAGAGTTTCTGAGCTGTTCTGATCCATTTTGGGGATCCGTTTTTGTTTATGATGATATGGGATCTTGTGTTTTCTGAGAAGTTTATTGATTGATTGACGGATTTTTTTATTGACTACTTGAATGAAATATTTATTTATTTATTTATGAAAATATTAATTTAGTTTTTCTCTCCCTGAAGTATTGTTATTCCAAATTGTTTTTGTTTTTTTTCATTAATGTGTAATTTGTTTGTTTGTCTCCTGAGAAAGTTTTTAAAAAATATATATTTTTTGAAAATGTTGACCTTAATTTCGATGGGCCACTTTAGACGTTCTACTAACTGAAGCTCTGAGCAAAGACAGAGTAAAGGTCAGGGTTGGGCTTAAGGTCAATGTTAGGGTCAGGATAAAGGTCGCATTGGGGAGGACTGAGAGATTGGGGAAATTTAGATCACGCTGCTCTTATTGTCAGCATAAAGGTCCGGCTTAAGGTCAGGTCAGGGTAAAGGTCAGGGTAAAGGTCAGGTCAGTGAAGAGAGATATTGGGATATTCATATCCACGCTGCTCCTCTTAGTGTTAAGTGTAAAGGTCAGGGGTTAGGGTCAGGTCCAGGTCAGAAGTAAAGGTCGAGGGTCAGGGTCAGAAGTAGTAGGTGCAGGTCAGAGTAAATGTCAGGGTTAGGGTCAGGGTAAAGGTCAGGGTTAGGGTCAGAGTGAATGTCAGGGTCAGGTGCAGAGTAAAGGTCAGGTTCAGGTCAGAGTGAAAGGTCAGGGGTTAGGGTCAGGTCAGGGTAAAGGTCAGGTCAGAGTAGAAGGTCAGGGTTAGGGTCAGGTCAGGGTTAGGGTCAGAGTAAAGGTCAGGTGGGTGAGGAGGGAGATTGTGATATTCAGATCACGCGGCTCCTCTTACTGTCTGGCTGATCGGCGTATGAATACTCGGCCTCCTGCTTCCCCACAGATGAGAAAGGCTTAGGAGCCGCACGCCTTTCTCTCCACTCGCTTTTTATTTGCAATTAAATGCATTTCAAATGGAACAACTCTACAGAAAGCAATTTCGATAAGAGAAGAAAAAGCCATTGCTTTTCCCACCTCCATTGTTGGAGTTTCTGCATTTCAGCCGCATTCTGCCATGTGAAATTGCACAATCAAAAACATATCTGGACAGTGCGATGTGCCTCAAAAATTTAATAGTCCCATATTGAAAATTAAATTGCATCTTAGAAATCATTTAAGCCTTTTTCTGGTTTTCTTTCATCCTTTCCTGCGCACTTTCCCTTTGGCTTTTGACTAGCAACAAAGGTCCTAATTATATTTCGCTAAAACTGAAACGTTATATTTCCCTTTTATTTTCCGCCTTGGCCTGATGGATAACGTGAGGATACTGGAGTGAGCGGCATCTGGTCACGTCTAAGCCGTCGCGCGCGCGTGCGTGTGTGTGTGTGTGCGTGCGTGTGTGTGTGTGTGTGTGTGTGTGTGTGTGTGTGTGTGTGTGTGTGTGTGTGTGTGCGTGTGTGTGTGTGTGTGCGTGTGTGTGTGTGTGTGTGTGTGTGTGTGTGTGTGTGTGTGTGTGTGTGTGTGTGTGTGTGTGTGTGTGTGCGTGCGTGTGGAAACGCCGAGCCGTCGCGTGTGATGTGTAACATCTTTGAGGGATTTCTGAAGCTGTAAATATCTCCAGTCCTTCTCTACAAGCTTTACCCCGCAGCACTTTGTAAGTTATCGGCTTGCCTTGTGCTCCCTGTATGGCATTATGCTGAAATGTAAATCTTTAAGCTGGAGATGTGGGTGTGACCGTGGCGCTCCGGAAAGCCGAATCCCTGTGTGCATTTCTCGGAGCCGTCGGAAAGCTTCAGTTTAGCGACGCAGGAATTCGGCCTCTTCCACGTCCAAGAAATGTGATTTTAGTGCTGCTGATTTCCCCGTTACTGGAAGAAACTCCCAGCGGAACGCTTGTCCCAGTGTGTCGCTCGCTCAAACGCAAACTCAATCACGCCACCTTTAATAAGATTTTAATAAGATTTAATTGTGTACTCACATTATCCTAAATGTTTCCAGCAACGTTTAAATCCAGAGCAATCCGCAGCCGTGAAACGTCCGTGTTTGCGTCGCCCGTCAGTGACGGTCACATTACCCCCATTTCAGGACACCAGAGATTATTAATATTATGTGTTTTATTAGACACGCGACTGGAACTGTTTGGACAGATCTATCGACAGAGTCATTGTTAGTTAGATCAACACGATTAGTCTGATCGCTTGAATCTCTTGAGTTTGTACCTCAGAAACAGTAAGATTCTAAATCAGAAAGAGCTTTATTTGTAGAAACAGTAAAACAGCATTTTCTCCATTATACAATATATTTAAAAATGTGTTGCATTTATAAAAAGTCATCCAGCTTTTATTAATTTGATATCCTAATATCAATCTAGCTTACTGCAATGTGCAACATTATTATAACATTACTTTTTTTGTGTGATTTTTGTATCAATAATTTTAGTATGATTCAACGAAGGAAAGTTCAGGGAAGAGAAGAATGCTAAACTTAACTTTAATTGTAAAATAAACATAAACAACAGCAGTGTTGATACACACACATAATCTACACACATAATGAACACCATGCTTCGTAACATTAATAAAACTTCATTAAATTAACTCAAAGGGTTGTCGGATATATTAATAAAGTAAAACATATTTTCATTATAGAATAGTCAAATCAAGTATAGTTATATAGCGCTTTTCACAATATAGATTACATCAAACCAGCTTCACAGTATCAATCAAAACATAATAACAATGTCGTTCAGTGAAAAACATCCACTGTTCGGTAGAGCTTATCAAGGGTATTACTGATTGGTTAACTCATTTGAATATTAATTTGAATATGAATATAATAATATTACATATGCACACTACTGATTAATAGTTTGGTGTCTGTAAGATTTGTTAATGTTTCTGAATAAGTCTCTCTTCTGCTCTGCAAAGCTGCTTATAAAATACAGTAACAATCTTGAAATATCGTTCCAATGTAAAACTGTTTTTGAAATAAAAATATTACTCCAATGTAAAATCAGCTGTTTACTATGTGAATATATAGTAAAATGTGATTTATTCATGTAATCAAAGCTGAATTTCAAAAAGAAATCTGTCAAAAATACTACTTGCACTACTTATATTCTATATACATACCTTTATGGCATGTGCACTGTATGAAATGATATCCAAACCAAGGTGATTATCCTATAAATGATCAGATTTGTGCCACTGAGTGTCAATCAAAAAGTCAGTGTGTAACAGAGTTCTGCTGCCTCTAGAGGCTGTGTGATGTGTGTCTTATGTGTCTGTGTGTGTGTGTCTGTGTGTGTGTGCCCTCTACACACTCCAGGGTTCCTGACTCATTAACATCTACATCAAATCTTTCTTAAAGGATTTCATAATAATGTCATGTTTAACAGGATTATTTCAATTAATTCTAGTGATATATTAATAGTGAAGTATGTTTACGAGCTGTTTAATTCATAAAACAGAATTAAATTAAATATGAATTAAAACTAAATTAATTAAAACTAAATCCATAAAAAGAACTCCTAGAAAACTTTGGCATTGGAAGCCTTTACGGGTCCACATAGAGCCTTTTTGTGAAAGTGAGTCAGAATTTTCTGAATGAACATCTGCCCATTTACTGTTAACATGTGCGCTCAACACAATCACCTGGTGCCCATTTCTAGTCAAGAATAAATTAGCAATTAATAAACCTTCTGCACACTTGAACTGAGATGCTAAGATTTAATATTTAAACATAATTAAATTTAAAATTCAAAATATAAAAATAAATAAATCCTTGTCCATAAACCCGGTGCCGGGTCAGCACTGCGTTATTACAATCGTCCTGATTGTATACATTTATTGGTCCTAATGAAACAATAAGTCATCTGTGACATCATTACAAAGCTTACCCTCTACTTTCACACAAAACAATAACTGTTTTATTCATTTTACATATTGCAGCATTTTAATGTTTAATTTCCAGTTTCCACTACAATATACCATTAAAAAGTATGCATGGATTCTGCATATTTTTTCATTAAAATTTCATATTTGACGTACATAAGAAAACCATATATCAAACAAAAGCTTTCATTCTAAAGATTATTATTTTGTCGACATAATGCAATAGGTTAATGAATTACTGATTCAATCGCGAAAATAGCTTTAGCTTTTGTAAAGGAAACTTTCCGCATTTCAGCTCTTACCTCATCATCATCATCATCATCATCATCATCATCTCTGAGCCTTGAGCTGAGCTGCTAAGGTGCCAAAATAATCCATAGACTTCGACCTGACGCTGTTTGGGTTCAAAATTAGTCCATTTATGCGTATTTCGCTCTCGTCAGATAGATCACCATCTTGTCACACAACGCACGCAAAACTCGTCAAACACGCGCGTGCGATAGCATATTCGGTTCGATGACGATAGCACGATTCAATTAAAAGTCAATGATTGGCATCTATATGATTAGCATTACTCATATTTGTAGATCTTGCCTCTAGACCAATCAGAGCATGAGTTGATCTGCGTGCGATAGAGGAGGCGGGCTCAGCCGCTCATGCCACACGGAATAAACACACGGAGTTCAGACCATAGTGTTAGTTTTGAGCTGTGAAACAGCGAAAATGGCACCAAATGAACGTTTTTGTCAGTGCTAAGGTTGGTTTTGAAAAAATGGGAACCTTTTAGACTCCAAATAGCCCTTTTGCCTCACTTTAGTTTTATAAAAATAACTTTTGGACCCGAACATGGTACGATTTTTCCAGTCATTGCTGCCATCTGGTGGATTAAAACTAAACTTGCAAAAGAACCCCAGAGCACTCAAGAGCCTTAGATGTGCACTTTCAAAGATAAGCTCCCAAAACAAAACACCAAAAGTGTCCAGGTTGTTATATTTTGGAGACATACAATAATATTACATTACATTACCGTTCAATAATGTGTGATCAGAAAGATTTTGAAAGAAGTCTACGCCACCAAAGCTGCATTTATTTGATCAAAAATAAAGTAAATCAGTCAAATATTACTCCAGTGTAAATCATCTGTTTTCTATGTGAATATACAGTATTGTGCAGAAGTCTTAGGCACACTAGTATTTTCACCTCAAAGAAATGGTTTTAAAATCAAGTGCATCTGAAATTATATGAGGAAACAGAAAAAACCTGGACAAACCTGGATACCTGGACAAAAGCTGTTTTAAACGTAAAGGGTACTAAACACCTATTGATTTGATTTAGTTAACTGTTAAAAGTTAATAACAGTTAATAATAGTTAACTAATAAGAGTGAATTGATAAATAAAATCTATTTATGACATTATTTTTGAAAACATTCTCATTTACAGCATTTTTACACAAGTGCCTTTTTCCCAGTACTGTAGCTTTTTGCAGGCCGGTGGACACGACCTTCGAAGACGCTGTCGCAGTTATTTTGGTCTTAGTCTCTGTTTTTTTTCTGTTTCCTCATATAATTTCAGATGCACTTGAATGATGGCTAAAGTCGACCTCCGTGTGGAGCATTGGCTGTTGTCAGAATCCTTGTGCATTCAAAAGTTTCACTGGATTATTACAATTAATGGCACAATTAATGTCTGGAAATGTAAACTGATATTTCCTACTGAGACACTACAACAAAATAAATAAATAACTGGCTTAAAACCATTTCTTTGAGGTGAAAATACTAGTGTGCCTAAGACTTCTGCACAGTACTGTATAGAATAGTGTAATTTATTCCTGTGATCAAAGCTGATTTTCAGCATCATTACTCCAGTCTTCAGTGTCATATTATTCTTCAGAAATTACTCTAATATGAGGATCTGATGATCAAGACACACTAACACACATTCTACCATCCTTCTCTCTACTTTCAGAGGCAGAAGTCTCCAAACTCACCCATTCCAATCGCCCTACCAACTGTCCACTTGATCCTATTCCCACTAATCTACTTCAAGCCATCTCTTCCTCAGTTGTACCCACACTCACGCACATAAACACCTCTCTACACACTGGTACCTTTCCCACAGCATTTGAGCAGCCTTGAGTAACCCCACTGCTTTCAGAAACCCACTCTAAGTCCAGCACATCTGGAAAACTACAGACCGGTATCCCAAGTGTTGTGAAAACACTCAAACGGTCTGAGATCTCTTCCTTTCTTACACAGAACAACTTCCTGGACAACAACCAGTCTGGTTTCTAAAGCAGACACTGCAACTGAGATGGCCTGCTCTCGATTACTGAAGCTCTGAGAATCAAGAATCAATGGTTCAAACTCTACCTCTTCAGCAGGTCCTTGCAGGTGTCGTGGAGGGTGAGGTGTTCAAGACCCAACATCTAGCTACTGGAGTGACTCAGGGCTCAGTGCTGGGACTGTTTCTGTTCTCATCTACATGTCATCTCTAAGAGTCTAGTGTCATTCACGGAACATTGTGTTTATCACTGATCACCTGTCTCGTCATCGTAGCTTACTGGAGTGCCTGCAGGGCTCAGTGCTGGGACCGCTTCTCTTTTCCATCTACATGTCATCACTAGCATCTGTGGGGAAAAAAGTAAAAAAAGTACACATACTGTTTGCGAGAGAAATTAGATAAGAATGAACACTTCACCTGAAGTAACAAGCTAAAGGCAACCGAATGGTGTCTGGAACTTCGAACAGGTGGCACCCACTGGTGTGAAAACTTTATGGTGGCGAACCCAGACGGTGTCCTGTGAACTTCAAGAGGTGACCGATTGAGTGTTCCTGAAACTTTATCCAGGTGACCCAATGGCGTGCCGAAAAACTCCATCAGGCGTCCCAATGGTGTCTCTGTGAAACTTCAGAAGCGTACCCAATGGCTGTGCTAAACTCCAACAGGTGACCCAATGGTGTCCTGAAAACTCCATCAGGTGACCCAATGGTGCCTGAAACTCCATCAGGTGACCCAATGGTGTCCTAAAACTCCATCAGGCGACCCAATGGTGTCCTAAAACTCCATCAGGCGACCCAATGGTGTCCCGTAAAACTCCAACAGGTGACCCACTGGTGCCCTAAAACTCCATCAGGTGACCCAATGGTGTCCTGAAACTCCATCAGGTGACCCAATGGTGTCCTAGAAGACTCCATAAGGTGACCCAATGGTGTCCTAAAACTCCATCAGGCGACCCAATGGTGTCCTGAAACTCCAACAGGTGACCCATTGGTGTCCTAAAACTCCATCAGGCGACCCAATGGTGTCCTGAAACTCCATCAGGTGACCCAATGGTGTCCTAAAACTCCATCAGGTGACCCAATGGTGTCCTGGAAACTCCATCAGGTGACCCACTGGTGTCCCTGAAACTCCATCAGGCGACCCAATGGTGTTCCTAAAACTTCAAAAGGTGACCCAATGGTGTCCTGAAACTCCAACAGGTGACCCAATGGTGTCCTAAAACTCCATCAGGTGACCCAATGGTGTCCTAAAACTCCATCAGGTGACCCAATGGTGTCCTAAAACTCCATCAGGCGACCCAATGGTGTCCTAAAACTCCATCAGGCGACCCAATGGTGTTCCTAAAACTCCAACAGGTGACCCAATCGTGCCCTAAAACTCCATCAGGCAACCCAATGGTGTCCTAAAACTCCAACAGGTGACCCATTGGTGTCCTAAAACTCCATCAGGCGACCCAATGGTGTCCTGAAAACTCCATCAGGTGACCCAATGGTGTCCTAAAACTCCAAAAGGTGACCCAATGGTGTCCTGAAACTCCATCAGGTGACCCAATGGTGTCCTGAAAACTCCAACAGGTGACCCAATGGTGTCCTAAAACTCCATCAGGTGACCCAATGGTGTCCCTGAAACTCCATCAGGTGACCCAATTGTGCCCGAAACTCCATCAGGTGACCCAATGGTGTCCTAAAACTCCAACAGGTGACCCAATGGTGTCCTAAAACTCCATCAGGTGACCCAATGGTGCCCTAAAACTCCATCAGGTGACCCAATGGTGTCCTAAAACTCCATCAGGTGACCCAATGGTGTCCTAAAACTCCATCAGGCGAATGATGTCCTAAACTCCATCAGGTGACTGACGTGTCCTAAAACTCCAACAGGTGACCCAATGGTGTCCTAAAACTCCATCAGGTGACCCAATGGTGTCCTAAAACTCCATCAGGCGACCCAATGGTGTCCTGAAACTCCATCAGGCGACCCAATGGTGTCCTGAAACTCCATCAGGCGACCCAATCGGTGTCCTAAAACTCCATCAGGTGACCCGAATGGTGCTAAAACTCCATCAGGTGACCCAATGGTGTCCTAAAACTCCATCAGGTGACCCAATGGTGTCCTAAAACTCCATCAGGTGACCCAATGGTGTCCTGAAACTCCAACAGGTAACCAATGGTGTCCTGAAACTCCATCTGCAGGTGACCCAATGGTGTCCTAAAACTCCATCAGGTGACCCAATGGTGTCCTAAAACTCCAACAGGTGACCCAATGGTGTCCCAAAACTCCATCAGGTGACCCAATGGTGTCCAGAAACTCCATCAGGTGACCCAATGGAGAAAAAAACCCTTGAAAGAACCCAGGCTCTATGAAGCTAGAGGCCGGATTTACAGTAACTGTAAGGTAAAAATGTATATCAATGTCTTTAAACAGACTTTAACTGCTAACCTGTGATAAACGCTGATGGCGTTCACATGATAGCGCATTAGGAATTGATTTTATAGTTATGTGTTTTTGAATATATGTGCGCAGGTTTGTAATTCCCTCCAAAACCATGCCTGAACAAACCACTTGTCTTGTCTATAAATTTGATACAGATTTAGTTTTATTTTATCACTTCGGTGTAGGAACGAGAAACGAATTGACAACGCTTTATCGTGCTGTGTCTCATATATAAAACTCAGCATATCATAATTTCAACTCCTCATAATTACTGACTTACCATATGCTGATTTTTGTTTCTTTATGTGGCAGAAATGGTCTTCATATCGCAGACACATTTTTAACATCAAATGCATGTGTTTTATCCAAACCAAGACACAGGGCAGATTTAAAGGCAGTATTTTCCAGAGCCAGTGTGACCAGAAGTAGAGTCGTCTTTGTGTTTTAATATGTGAGGGAAACCCTAAACCATGGCAAACGTGTCATAATGCCAGACCAATCCACGCTTCATTTTAAAAACATTTTACATTTTCTTCTCTTGAAGCTTTGTGCTTTTGAAATGAAACTGAAGTGCTCTCAATTACAATCTGAAAGGCAACCATTCTCTGAATCGACCACATTAGGTTCCTGAAAGCGTGTGCCCTCTGAGAGCCATTAGCAGAACTGATGCGTTTCCATCAACATCATCATCATAATAACAATAATAATACGCCGTTGCTTGTTACACAGAATTAAGCATCACCTTCATCTGGATGTCCCTTTGAAATGTTATTAATCGAGAATTTCTCATTGTGGCCGCTTCAAAGGATAAGCGGAGTCCTCAGCATATTTCATCTGTTTTCCATCACTAAAACAATAGTGTTCTGAGCGAGGCTTCAGCGAAGTGCTCTTTCATGCCTCGGCTCATTCAGAGAAGCCTGAAGCGCAGGCCACTCACACCGCAGCAATTAATGCAACTTAAATGAGTCCCATTAGCAGGCTCTCCAAACACACATACTGTCAGGCAGAGACACACATCTGTGCGCTTTATCACACTGAGTCAATTAGTAATTCTATTGTGTTTCAGCTCGATGTAGTGCTGGGAAAAATAGGATTTAAAAAAAAATTTTGTCTATTCATAATCTTGCATTTATATATATTTTTCTAATTAAAAACATAATTTAGGCTTGTGATGGTCTATAATACTTCAAACCTGTGTGACTGTGAAATTAATTCTTGCCTTCTCGGTCAGTTTGAGAATAAAATAGGCTAAAGTAATAAGGTTTTTTTTTTTTTTTTACTCTTTTTTTACAACTTGGGGTTCATTAGACTGAATATTTTTGTAACTGAAGTTTAGTTAATTTGTGTGAAAACTACATGAATCATTTGTGATGCTTTTTCATTCCAGCATGCTTTGCAAGAGACAGCATTAAGAGGGTAAATGTGGGTGTTTTAAAGTGTTTTTCTGTGTTTTTCAAGTCAAGGGACAGATGTTAGTGCTAGTGTTCAGTTATGTTAGACACTTTCTGAAATGTTTTTGAAGTTTGTGGTTGTAATAATGCAGAAGAGTGGCAACTGTGTTTAGGCACTCATTATTCACTATACTGTTACGCATTAAACCTCACACTTTACCTGCATTAGTTATATTTATTGTTACTATGGAAAAAGTGGTTTTAATTTAATTGAACCAAGTATTTTACTTTCATTGGAAGTAACTGTATAGAGTCAGATTACTGGTACTGTAGTTTACTGGTACTGTAGTTTACTGGTACTGTAGTTTACTGGTACTGTAGTTCACTGGTACTGTAGTTTACTGGTACTGTAGTTCACTGGTACTGTAGTTCACTGGTACTGTAGTTTACTGGTACTGTAGTTCACTGGTACTGTAGTTTACTGGTACTGTAGTTCACTGGTACTGTAGTTCACTGGTACTGTAGTTCAATGGTACTGTAGTTCACTGGTACTGTAGTTCACTGGTACTGTAGTTCAATGGTACTGTAGTTCAATGGTACTGTAGTTCACTGGTACTGTAGTTCAATGTTACTGTAGTTCGAATGGTACTGTAGTTCACTGGTACTGTAGTTCACTGGTACTGTAGTTCAATGGTACTTGTAGTTCACTGGTACTGTAGTTCACTGGTACTGTAGTTCACTGGTACTGTAGTTCACTGGTACTGTAGTTCAATGGTACTGTAGTTTACTGGTACTGTAGTTTACTGGTACTGTAGTTCACTGGTACTGTAGTTCAATGGTACTGTAGTTCACTGGTACTGTAGTTTACTGGTACTGTAGTTCAATGGTACTGTAGTTCAATGGTACTGTAGTTCACTGGTACTGTAGTTCAATGGTACTGTAGTTCAATGGTACTGTAGTTCACTGGTACTGTAGTTCAATGGTACTGTAGTTCAATGGTACTGTAGTTCACTGGTACTGTAGTTCAATGGCACTGTAGTTCACTGGTACTGTAGTTCACTGGTACTGTAGGTTACTGGTACTGGTAGTTCACTGGTACTGTAGTTCACTGGTACTGTAGTTCACTGGTACTGTAGTTCACTGGTACTGTAGTTCACTGGTACTGTAGTTTACTGGTACTGTAGTTCACTGGTACTGTAGTTCACTGGTACTGTAGTTCACTGGTACTGCAGTTCACTTGGTACTGTAGTTTACTGGTGTACTGTAGTTCACTGGTACTGTTCAATGGTACTGTAGTTTACTGGTACTGTAGTTCACTGGTACTGTAGTTTACTGGCACTGTAGTTCACTGGTACTGTAGTTCACTGGTACTGTAGTTCACTGGTACTGTTCAATGGTACTGTAGTTCAATGGTACCGTAGTTCAATGGTACTGTAGTTCAATGGTACTGTAGTTCACTGGTACTGTAGTTCACTGGTACTGTAGTTCACTGGTACTGTAGTTTACTGGTACTGTAGTTTCACTGGTACTGTAGTTCACTGGTACTGTAGTTCACTGGTACTGTAGTTTCACTGGTACTGTAGTTCACTGGTACTGTATTTCACTGGTACTGTAGTTCACTGGTACTGTAGTTCACTGGTACTGTAGTTTACTGGTACTGAGTTCACTGGTACTGTAGTTCACCTGGTACTGTAGTTCACTGGTAACTGTAGTTCACTGGTACTGTAGTTCACTGGTACTGTAGTTCACTGGTAATGTAGTTTACTGGTAATGTATGCCACTGGTAATGTAGTTCACTGGTACTGTTCAATGGTACTGTGGGTTTCCTTTTGTTGTCAGTCTGAGTTCCGTTGCGATGACGATCGAATAGGTTTTGGCTTGAGAAAGTTTATCAGCTTATGATGAATATAAAACGAGCTAATGGCAGAGAAATGCCAGGGTTGTGAAATTTTCCTAGCGTATCTCCGCGCTTACCTTGAGAGTATAAAAGCAGAATACAGACATGTTTTCGCTTCCAGAGCCAGAATGTGTTTCTCCCTGCTAAATAGTTCCACAATATTTATGCAATAAATGATAAGTAATGATTAGTAAAATATTAAAAATCTCTTTTATTTTCAGCCTCTTTGTCCAGTTTCCAGCTCCAGTTCGCATGCATTCTGCATCATTATTCATGATATATAACACTGATCTCTGAGCGAGTCTGCTCTCAATCATGAGACGGTGTGATGTACTGTGGAATGTACAGATCTAATGCACAGCAACATCTGATGCGCTTCAGGATCTTCTGTGCATGTTTGCCTCTATAGATAAACGTGTGACTCTCGCAGGAACAGTTCGGGCAGTTTCCACTTTTCCAGTGGAGAAAGAAAAGGTGCAGCACTTCCAGGTTTAGGAAAGCTGCTTATCCTCCTGTGTGTGACGAGTGTTGCTGAGAGCGTCCCAAGTCTGAGGATTCGAGAAAGGCTTTGGTCAGTGACCCGGTTGGGTCACAGAACGACCGCAGAGACCTGGAGGAGTTCAGAGAGCAAACACCCCACTCTCTCTCCAACACACACACACACTCTCTCCAAACACACACACTCTCTCTCCCCACACACACACTCTCTCTCCCCCACACACACACTCTACTCTCCAACACACACACACACTCTCTCCAAACACACACACTCTCTCTCCAACACACACACACACTCTCTCCAAACACCCCACTCTCTCTCCAACACACACACACACTCTCTCCAAACACACACACTCTCTTCCCCCACACACACACACTCTCTCCAACACACACACACTACTCTCTCCCCCACACACACACTCTCTCTCCCCACACACACACTCTTCTCTCCAACACCCCCACACTCTCTCCCCCACACACTCTCTCTCTCCAACACACAGACACTCTCTCTCCCCCACACACTCTCTCCCCCACACACACATCTCTCTCTCCCCCACACACACTCTCTCTCTCCCCCACACACACACTCTCTCTCCAACACCCCCACACTCTCTCCCCCACACACTCTCTCTCTCCAACACACAGACACTCTCTCTCCCCCCACACACTCTCTCCCCCACACACACACTCTCTCTCCCCCACACACACTCTCTCTCTCCCCCACACACACACTCTCTCTCTCCAACACCCCCACACTCTCTCCCCCACACACTCTCTCTCTCCAACACACAGACACTCTCTCTCCCCACACACTCTCTCCCCCACACACACACTCTCTCTCCCCACACACACTCTCTCTCTCCCCCCACACACACTCTCTCTCCAACACCCCCACACTCTCTCCCCCACACACTCTCTCCCCCACACACACACTCTCTCTCCAACACCCCCACACTCTCTCTCCCCACACACTCTCTCTCTCCACACACACACTCTCTCTCCCACACACACTTCTCTCTCTCCCCCCACACACACTCTCTCTCCAACACCCCCACACTCTCTCCCCACACACTCTCTCCCCCACACACCACACTCTCTCTCCAACACCCCCACACACTCTCTCTCCACACTCTCTCTCCCCACACACTCTCTCCCCCCACACACTCTCTCCCACACACTACTCTCTCTCTCCCCACACACACACTCTCTCTCTCCCGCCATAACATGAGCAATGAAGAAAACAATGATTATAGAACCCATAAAATATGAATAAATATTATACAACATGAATGGATTTTTTTATAAAGAAGAAAATACTTTATCTGAAATCTGTTTCTTGTTCCAGACTGAAACTGGGTAACGAGTTACGCAGAAACCCCTCTCACCTGACCACAGAAACACACTGTGATATGATCATAAACATCTGAGGGACAGCCACATAAACTGGCGCTCTTGAAGAAGTTGAATCCATTGGAGGAACAGGCTTTCCCCTCAGGGCTTTTCCTGCATTAGTGTCAGGTGACGGCCACGGGACAGGCCGGGTGATCCAGCATACGCGTATAAATCCAGTGATGGGAGAATGAGCATGTCAGTGTGTGTAATGACGGCATTATACCCGTGTTATCCTTAAACACATACTGATTCGGTGTGCTTGTGCTCAGTGATACGCGGTGGGATCTGAAGATACTGCAGAGATGAGGAGATGGCTTGTGCTGGCTCTGTTCTGTCTGGGATGGATCCACCGGACGGAGGCTCAGTTCCCCCGGGTCTGCTGGACCGTCGAGGGAATCGTGTCTAAGAGTGTTGTCCCGCGCTGGGATCCGAGCCGGAGAACCGATGTGGAGTTCTGTCGGGATCGGGGAAACTGTAGTGACGTTCCCATCGAGCTCCAGACCGTGGGAGGACCGTACCGGCTGAGGAACGTGGACGACCGGGAGAAGTGGCCAACCAAGTTCTTCAACCGGACCTGCCGATGCTTTGGTTTGTGTGAAACTACATCCTTTTAATTGTCTGTCAAATTGCAGGACTTGTAGTAGTAACCCTTTTATGACTTGGTTACATACTTCTGCAGGACATATCTGGATATCAACCTAAAATATATAATATGATATGGATCAGAAGTCATTTTTTAGGGATTAGATTATATATATATATATATATACACTACCAGTCAAAAGTTTTTGGTTGTTAAGATTTTTTTACGTTCTTATAATGGACAGTCTTCTGCGCACCAATGCTGCATTTATGTCATTTAAAATAAAACAACAAATAAAACCCAGTAATATTGTGAAACATTTTTACAATTTAAAACAATAACAGTGTGAATATACAGTAAAGTGTAATTTATATCCTGAATTTATCATCATTACTCCAGTCTTCAGTGTCACATGATCCTTCACAAATCACTCTAATATGAGGATCTGATGATCAACAAACATTTATGATTATTATCAGTGAAAACAGTTATGAACAATTTATTTTTCAGGATTCTTTGATGAATAGAAAGTCCAAAAGAACAGCATTTATTTGACATAGAATCTTTTGGACAATAAAAATCTTACTGATCCAAAATCTTTAAATGGTAATGTGTATACTATAAACTTATATATGTCTAAATAAACTTGATCAGGAAACTTACGCTGGCTTTAACTGTGGCGAGTGTAAGTTCGGCTGGACCGGTTCGGACTGTGAACAGCGTAAAGCTCCGAGTCGTGAGGAAGGACATTCTCTCTCTGAGTGCCGACGAGCTCCAGGAGTTCCTCAGTGTTCTGGACCGGGCCAAGAGCACCGATTCACCCGGAGTACGTGATCGCCACTCAACACTGGCTGGGTCTGCTGGGACCCAACGGCACTGAGCCCCAGTTCACCAACATCTCCATATACGACCTGTTCGTCTGGCAGCACTACTACTCCGTGCGGGACACACTGCTAGGTGAGGAACTAACTAACCCAAACCCTAACCGCTGGATTAAACCATCAACATTCAGAAGTCAGAAACATAAACATAAACAACAGAAAGGTGGTTTCATTTCAAACCTTTTCATTTTTCTCGATCATTCATAGCCAATGTTTTTACTGTTCCGATTTCAGTGACGTCAAAAAAATAAACAGAATTGTTTATTTGATTACATTTTGAAAAATTAAATTATTATATATTAGTATTATATATTATTATTTATAATAATTATAATAATTAATACTTTTTAATATTATTAAATTAAATTATTTTATTATTAAATTATTTTTACGCCTTTATTTGATTACACATTCGGTTTGAATGATATATTTGTATTAAATCTCAGCTCCAGAAAAAGTAAAACACAGAATTTCAAAAAAAAATATCACATTTTAAAGAACCCTGTAATTGTTAAAAAAAAAAAAAGTTTTATGAAATCAGTTGATTAACTATTAACCAGTTGATTGAGCATTAAAATGGTCAGGGTAAGTGTTAGTTTAAAAAAAATAAGAAAATTGAAGTACTAAAAAATTTAACTGGAGGGGGAAAAACTGAATTCTAGAGAAATATATTTGTTTGATTGGGCCCCACTAATGTGCGTGGTGTATGATGTGGTAATGTGATTATGATATCGACCTGTTTTTGCTGGCAGGTCCAGGACGCCCTTTCAAAGCCATCGACTTTTCCCACAAGGGTCCGGCGTTTATCACCTGGCACAGATTCCATCTGCTTAGCCTGGAGAGAGAACTACAGGTCAGATATACACAAACACTAACTACAGGTCAGAACTACACTAACACTAACTACAGGTCAGATCTACACTAACACTAACTACAGGTCAGAACTACACTAACCCTAACTACAGGTCAGAACTACACTAACACTAACTACCGGTCAGAACTACACTAACCCTAACTACAGGTCAGAACTACACTAACACTAACTACAGGTCAGAACTACACTAACACTAACTACAGGTCAGATACTACACTAAGCCTAACTACAGGTCAGAACTACACTAACACCTAACTACAAGGTCAGATATACACTAACCCTAACTACAGGTCAGAACTACACTAACCCTAACTACAGGTCAGAACTACACTGGCCTATACGTACAGGTCAGAACTACACTAACCCTAACTACAGGTGAGAACTACACTAACACTAACTACAGGTCGGAATACTTACACTAACACCTAACTACAGGTCAGATACTACACTAACCCTAACTACCAGGTCAGAACTACACTAACACTAACTTACAGGTCAGAACTACACTAAGCACTAACTACAGGTCAGAACTACACTAACACTAACTCACAGGTCAGATCTACACTAACACTAACTCACAGATCTCACGAACACTAACTACAGTATGCACGCACTAACTACAGGTCAGATACTACACTAACACTAACTCACAGGTCAGAACTACACTAACCCTAACTACCGGTCAGAACTACACTAACACTAACTACGGGTCGAAACTACACTAACCCTAACTACAGGTCAGATACTACACTAACACTAACTACCAGGTCAGAACTACACTAAGCGCTAACTACCAGTCAGAATCTACACTAACACTAACTACAGGTCAGAACTACACTAACCCTAACTACATGTCAGAACTACACTAACCCCAACTACAGGTCAGAACTACACTAACCCCAACTACAGGTCAGAACTACACTAACACTAACTACAGGTCAGATATACACTAAGCCTAACTACAGGTCAGAACTACACTAAACCTAACTACAGGTCAGATATACACTAACCCCAACTACAGGTCAGAACTACACTAACCCTAACTACAGGTCAGAACTACACTAAACCTAACTACAGGTCAGATACACTAACCTGACTACAGTAGAACTCACTAACCCTAACTCCAGGTCAGAACTACACTAACACTAACTACAGTCAAATACGCTAACCCTAACTACCGGTAGATCTACACCAACACTAACTCCAGTAGAACTACACTAACACTAACTACAGGTCAGAACTACACTAGCACTAACTCCAGGTCAAACTACACTAACACTAACTCAGGTCAGATCTACACTAACGCTAACTACAGGTCAGAACTACACTAACCCTAACTACCAGGTCAGAACTCACACTAACACTAACTTACAGGTCAAACTACACTAACACTAACTACAGGTCAGAACTACACTAACACTAACTTCCAGTCAGACCTACACTAACGCTAACTACCGGTCAGAACTACACTAACACTAACTACAGGTCAGAACTACACTAACACTAACTACAGGTCAGAACTACACTAACCCTAACTACAGGTCAGAACTACACTAACACTAACTACAGGTCAGAACTACACTAACCCTAACTACAGGTCAGAACTACACTAACCACTAACTACAGGTCAGAACTACACTAACACTAACTACAGGTCAGAATACACTAAGCACTAACTACAGGTCAGAACTACACTAACACCTAACTACAGGTCAGATATACACTAACCCTAACTACAGGTCAGAACTACACTAACCCTAACTACAGTCAGAACTACACTAACCTAACTACAGGTAGAACTACACTAACACTAACTACCAGGTCAGAACTACACTAACCCTAACTACAGGTCAGATCTACACTAACACTAACTACCAGTCAATATACACTAAACACTAACTACAGTCAGATATACACTCAACCCTAACTACAGGTCAGAACTACACTAACACTAACTACCAGGTCAGAACTACACTAACACTAACTACAGGTCAGAACTACACTAACCCTAACTACAGGTCAGAACTACACTAACACTAACTACAGGTCAGAACTACACTAACCCTAACTACAGGTCAGATATACACTAACACTAACTACAGGTCAGAACTACACTAAGCCTAACTACAGGTCAGATCTACACTAACACTAACTACAGGTCAGAACTACACTAACCCTAACTACATGTCAGAACTACACTAACCCCAACTACAGGTCAGAACTACACTAACCCTAACTACAGGTCAGAACTACACTAACACTAACTACAGGTCAGATATACACTAAGCCTAACTACAGGTCAGAACTACACTAACCCTAACTACAGGTCAGATCTACACTAACCCTAACTTACAGGTCAGAACTACACTAACCCTAACTACAGGTCAGAACTACACTAACACTAACTACAGGTCAGATATACACTAACCCTAACTACAGGTCAGATACTACACCAACCCTAACTACAGGTCAGAACTACACTAACACTAACTACAGGTCAGAACTACACTAACACTAACTACAGGTCAGAACTACACTAACACTAACTACAGGTCAGATCTACACTAACACTAACTACAGGTCAGAACTACACTAACACTAACTACAGGTCAGATCTACACTAACACTAACTACAGGTCAGAACTACACTAACACTAACTACAGGTCAGAACTACACTAACCCTAACTACAGGTCAGATACTACACTAACACTAACTACAGGTCAGATCTACACTAACACTAACTACAGGTCAGAACTACACTAACACTAACTACAGGTCAGAACTACACTAACACTAACTACAGGTCAGAACTACACTAACACTAACTACAGGTCAGATCTACACTAACACTAACTACAGGTCAGAACTACACTAACCCTAACTACAGGTCAGATCTACACTAACACTAACTACAGGTCAGAACCACTAACACTAACTACAGTCAGATCTACACTAACACTAACTACAGGTCAGAACTACACTAACACTAACTACAGGTCAGATCTACACTAACACTAACTACAGGTCAGATCTACACTAACACTAACTACAGGTCAGATCTACACTAACACTAACTACAGGTCAGAACTACACTAACACTAACTACAGGTCAGATCTACACTAACACTAACTACAGGTCAGAACTACACTAACACTAACTACAGGTCAGAACTACACTAACACTGACTACAGGTCAGAACTACACTAACACTGACTACAGGTCAGAACTACACTAACACTAACTACAGGTCAGAACTACACTAACCCTAACTACAGGTCAGATAACTACACTAACTACAGGTCAGAACTACACTAACCCTAACTACAGGTCAGAACTACACTAACTACAGGTCAGAACTCCAATAATCCTAACTACAGGTCAGATCTACACTAACCCTAACTCTAGTGTTAAAAGTTTTTTGTAGAATTATTATTGTTGTAAATTATCAATAAGTCAGAGTGACATGCCTTTTTTACAAGAAAGTACTCTTTTATTCTTCCTACTTCAAAATCCCACGTTTAATTCAATGCGTGACTTGCTGAAATTGTAATTGATTTGAGAAATTTACTGAGCAATTTCTGTGTGTAACTTGTTTCCACACCCAATTTTTTTCAGAGTATACTTAAAAATTTAGTATACCTCTATAAAAGAGATTCCCTTTGGGTGAATTCAGCAGTAAGACAAAAGAATCTGGTGTTTCTTCCCCTCTCAGAGAGCTCACGGGGAACGAGAACTCCGCTGTGCCGTACTGGAGGTTCGCGACGGGTCGTCAGGAGTGTGACGTGTGCACAGACGCTCTGCTGGGAGGACCACACCCTCGGGACCCTCCCCGGATCAGCCCCGGATCAGCGCTTCTCACGCTGGCCCGTGGTGTGCGACAGGTGCGGTTTCAGAGGATAGCCAGTCAAATCACTCAACTCGAACTGAACCCTTCATCTGTGACAGTTTTTGGAGGCTCTGGGGTAAAGATCATATTGGATTATTAAGAAAATAAATGGTTTCACTTTATTTCGATAGTCCACTTTAGCCATTCTGCTAACTAACTTTGAAACTACATTTCAAACTAACTCTCATTAGAGTATTAGTAGACTGTTAGGTAAGTGTTCGGTTATTAGAACTAGTTGACTTGAAGTTGCCAAGTTACTTATAGTCAGTAGAATATCTTTTGGTGGACCATCAAAATAAAGTGTTATCAGATATTAAAAACACAGTCTACTAATACTCTATTTACAGTTAGTTGATCTGTAGTTGCAAAGTTACTTATAGTTAACAGAATGTCTGAAGTGGACTATCATAATAAAGTACTACTATAGAACATCCTCAACTGCAAAACACGTCCGTTTTATTTTAATTGTAGTTTTAGTAATTTGATGTACTTTTCCCTATCTTTTATTACTTTAATTTTTTTTGAAAATATTTCTGTTTAGCTTAATTTTTTTTTTTTTTTTAGTTTTAGTACTCATTTTACTCATTCTAACTTAATTGCTGATACAACAAGTCTATTCTTTTTTTATCTAATATTTATATATTATTTCATATAAGTTCCAAAGTTATGAGACATTGTTTTGGTACACAATGACCATGGAAACAGATGAAGACGAGTTTGATCCAACAATGATTAATGACTAAAAATATATGCTTTAACCTTTCAGAACACAATGGCATTCACGATAATTATGCATACAATAAAGAAACGCACAAAAATTAAGGACACTTACAATTTATCAATAATATTGACTCTCCAGCAGAACTGAACTGAGCTGGACTGATGACACTCAAGGTTTTCTCTCTGAATGACTGAGCTCTAACCCTAACTAAATGAATTAAAAAAGTGAATAAATGAACTTTTTTACAGCAAAACTGAAGCAATTCACTGGAACTGACTGAAGCTGGACTGTGACCGCTTTTTCTTATGAACGAACTTTGTTGCATTATTTTGTTGAAAGTCAATTTTAAGTATTTGTAAAAAGTGCTTTATAAAAATAAAGGTGACTTTACTGTACAACAAAATGGTCATCCAAAAACAAATCTTTTTTTTTTGCCGTATCGATCTGCGATTTATAAACAATTCATCCAATAGAAACGCACTTCTGATGAGATCGGGGTGGAAGTGCACTTCCGCCATGCGCTCCTGGCTCCAGCACCCCGCACTGACGCTCTTCATCATCCTCTCTTCCTCCAGCCTGGATGAGCATAACCGTCTGGTGACCCTGTGTGACGGCACAAGCGGGAACACTACGCAGGGGACTCACACAGGGCACGAACGTGAGGCTCTCCCGGCCGTGAGCGACGTGAGAAGCTGCCTGAACCTGCGAGAGTTCGACAGCCCACCGTACTTCACCAACTCCAGCTTCAGCTTCAGGTCATCTCTCACACACACAAAACACACACACAACAACTACATGTGTTCTGTCTCTCAAATAATAATGCTAACTCCACTCAATTTATTTGAAAGTAAGGGTTAACAAGCACAGAAGGGTTGTGTGGGAGAAACAAAGCTTTTCAAATCTTTGAATCAATTGAACCGATTCCCTTCACCAAATGATTCTCTCTGTTTCAACGCGTTCAAAACGCCACTCGCTGGTGACCCCTGCTGGCCAGAACAGCGGAAATGCAACAAGAACATAATTACAACAACGTTTTACAAACCCTAATGTTCTCTCTGTGCAGGAACGCTCTGGAGGGATTCGAAGCCGGCCCGATGGTGAACTGGACTCTTCGGTCTCGAACCTTCATAACCTCGTGCATCAGTTCCTCAGCGGGACCAGCGCTCAGCCCACATCCGCGGCCAACGACCCCATATTCTGGTAACGTCACAATCACATCTCACTCGGATCCCGATTGATACACACGTCTCTTACACAGAGGTGTAGAGAGTTCCTGAAAACACACTTGAGGAAAAGTACAGCGGAAATTACTCCCTTTTACAAGTCACCAATTTCAATACGATTAGAGAAAGTCTTAAGTGTGTAATCAGTGTGTAATTGTGTTTCCTCACGCCTGAACACACACTAAACACACACTGAACACACACACTGAACACACACTGAACACACACACTGAACACACACACACACTGAACACACACACTGAACACACACACACTGAACACACACACTGAACACACACACACTGAACACACACACACTGAACACACACACTGAACACACACTGAACACACACACACTGAACACACACACTAACACACACACTGAACACACACACACTGAACACACACACACTGAACACACACACACTGAACGACACACACACTGAACACACACACACTGAACACACACACACACTGAACACACACACACACTGAACACACACACACACACTGAACACACACACTGAACACACACACACTGAACACACACACACACTGAACACACACACACTGAACACACACACCTGAACACACACACACTGAACACACACACACGAACACACACACACTGACACACACACACGACACACACACACACTGAACACACACACACACACACAACGAACACACACGCACACTGAACACACACCGAACTGCACACACACACACTGAACACACACACACACACCTGAACACACACACACACTGAACACACACACTGACACACACACACTGAACACACACACACTGAACACACACACACTGCACACACACACACTGAACACACACACACATGCACACACACCAACACACACACTGACACACTGAACACACACACTGAACACACACACACACTGAACACACACACACACACACACACAGGCGCCGCACTCCTTCACTGACGCCATCTCCGAGGAGTGGATGCGGCGCTCGCGGGAGAACGGCAGCTTCCCGGACGAGATGGCCCCGGTGGGAGCACAATCGCCACTACAACATGGTTCCGTCTTCCCGCCCGTGACTAACGAGAGATCTGACGTATCGGCGGAGCAGCTGGGCTATTCCTACGCCGTCTGACCTGGAAGGTGACGTACGTGTGTCCAGCCTTTATTCATCAGAACACCTGATTCTGTCCTCATGTCGACTGAAACTATTGACGCTGATATCCTGATGAGACCAATAACTGTAACGATGAGGACTTAACGAGCTCATTATACATGTAAAATCACAGAATACTGCTGTGGAACGACATCAGGGTGAAGAAAATAATAACACAACTTTCATTTTCAACT
>JAQIUQ010001576.1:0-37500 GCA_030378365.1 Hybognathus amarus
TGCACACTCAGAGCCCTGCACGTGCACCTGAACACTTGCGTGAACTACTCTCGCGGGCGCGCTCGTTCACCGCGGGTTGTTGAACCATGTTGAACGGTTTCCCGCGAAACACGGGAGAGCGCGCGTGCGTTCTGCTGCTGCATGTGCGGTGGCGCGCACGCGCACACTGGGGCCGGCCGCGTTCAGAAACAGAATTTCGAAGCGGTCTCTTCGTTATGAAGGGGTTAGGAGCAGATTCTGTTAATGGAACTGTTTTGAACACATCAAACTTAAATGTGTTCAATCACGAGCGAGAACGGTCAGGGGCTGAACGCCTATTCGCGCGTTCCCTTTTTCATCCGCTAGCTTCACATGTGCACACTACACCCGCAGGAGAGTCGAGGACGCTGGAGTTTGTGTTCGGTGTGTTTCTGCAACACAATACTGCGGACTTCTCACACGCCATATTGGCGCGCATCATGAAGGAGGGGTGTGCGCGGTTTGCGCATGCGCGGAGGAGCACGCGTGTTATGATCAGATCTTCAGTTCTGTTTTCATTAATAAATATACGTGCGATGAGGCGCGTGGACGATATTCAAGCCTCTTCCGTGTTTTATATGCCACGGATAGACCTCCATCCATAACATTTATGGTTTTACAAATCCACAAGTATATGGTATATAAACATATATATACATATTCTGTAAAGTCCTCGCTTTTTATTTTTTTTGTAGTGCTTTTTAGAACACATAGTTGCTTTACAGAGATAATAGGAAAATAATGCAACAAAGTTTGTTTCCAGAAGAAAATAGTCTCACAGTCCAGCTGAAGTCAGTAATGCTTTATTCTGTTGTAAAAACTCAGTAATTTAGTTTATTTATATTGGTGTGTGTATAATAGTGTCGGCCATATGTAACCACTCTGGATAAAACAGTGATATCATTGTCCATTGTGATTTATTTTTTCTTACTCTTTGAATTTCTGTAATATTAGGTGTTTCTTATTTTAATTTTTTTGTGCGTTTTATCACTGTTTCTCTCAAACTTCTCCACGGACCCCTAGCTCTTCCGTGAGGCGTCTGGGGGTCCAAGAACATAATGGTAAAGAATAGTTGTAATAAACATTATTTACAGTGTTTTATAAACCCTATTCTCCAATCTGACAAGGTTATGTTATTAAACACATTTTATACTTTGAGATTGTTATTTTTGATGGTGACTCTTTGGTTTTCATCTGCTCTTTATAGTACTGTAAAGTGTTATTTATTTGTGAGATTCATTTTATTTCTTCTCATCATTTTATTTTATCTAAATCTTTCCACGGACCCCTAAGCGTTTCCTTGTGGCCCCTTTTAAAAACTTTTGCCGTAGATCACAAAGTAGCAAAAAAATAAAATTAATTTAAAATTAAATTTTAAAATAAAATAAAAGCAATAAAAAATAAATAAATAAATTTAGGATACAAGCTCTTATAGCTTGTATCCTAAATATTGTCAATGAAAAACTGAATGAAAACAAGGCTGTAATCCCACATCTCTTCCCTCTGATTTCAGGAAGTCCGGCTCCTGGTGTGTGTGGGTCGTTGCGGTGGATCCGGCTCCTGGTGTGTGTAGGTCGGTCAGTGTAGGGTCAAAGTGCTTACAGTGCAGGTAGTGAGTTGGTCTACTGCAGTGCAGGCACTTACAGCTCTACTCTGACCCTGCGGCTCCGTCTCTGCTCCGGCTCTTACAGCTGTACTCTGACCCTAACTGACGACTGACCGCGCGCCTCGGCTCTGACGGACTGAGCCGGCGCCTCGGCTCTCGACGGACTGAGCCGGCGCCTCGGCTCTGACGACTGACCGCCGCCCTCGGCTCTGACGACTCGCCGGCGCCTCGGCTCTGACGACTGACCGGCGCCTCGGCTCTGACGACTGGACCGGCGCCTCGGCTCTGACGACTGACCGGCGCCTCGGCTCTGACGCACTGACCGGCGCCTCGGCTCTGACGACTGACCGGCGCCTCGGCTCTGACGGCACTGACCGGCGCCTCGGCTCTGCGACGACTGACCGACGCCTGCGGCTCTGACGACTGACCGGCGCCTCGGCTCTGACGACTGAGCCGGCGCCTCGGCTCTGACGAGCTGGCCGAGCGCCTCGGCTCTGACGACTGGCCGGCGCCTCGAGCTCTGACGACTGGCCGGCGCCTCGGCTCTGACGACTCGACCGCGCCTCGGCTCTGACGACCGACCGCGCCCTCGGCTCTGACGACTACCGGGCCCGGCTCTGACTGACCGCCGCCTCGGCTCTGCGACTGACCGGCGCCTCGGCTCTGACGACTGGCCGCGCCTCGGCTCTGACGGCTGGCCGGCGCCTCGGCTCTGACGACTGCACGCGCCTCGGGCTCTGACGACTGGCCGGCGCCTCGGCTCTGACGACTGGCCGGCGCCTCGGCTCTCGACGGCTGGCCGGCGCCTCGGCTCTGACGCGGCTGGCCGTCGCCTCGGCTCTGACGACTGGCCGGCGCCTCGGCTCTGACGAGCTGGCCGAGCGCCTCGGCTCTGACGACTGGCCAGCGCCTGCGGCTCCGGCGAGCTGGCCGCAGCCTCGGCTCTGACGACTGGCCGCGCGCCTCGGCTCTGGCGACTGACCAAGCGCCTGCGGCTCTGAGCGGCTGGCCGGCGCCTCGGCTCTGACGCGAGCTGGCCGGCGCCTCGGCTCTGACGCGAGCTGGCCGCGCCTCGGCTCTGACGACTGGCCGGCGCCTCGGCTCTGACGACTGCCGCCGTCTCGGCTCCGCACGACTGGCCGCCGTCTCGGCTCCTGACGAGCTCCGCCGCTCACGGCTCTCACGACTCCGCCGTCTCAGGCTCCGGCGACTGGCCGGCGCCTCGGCTGTGCGACTGACCGGCGCCTTGAGCTGTGCGACTGGCCACGCGCCTCGGCTCCGGCGCACTGACCGGCGCCTCGGCTCCAGCGACTGACCGGCGCCTGCGGCTCCGGCGAGCTGCACCGGCGCGCCTCGGCTCTGGCGACTGCACCGGCGCCTCGGCTCTGGCGACTGACCGCGCGCCTCGGCTCTGGCGAGCTGACCGCCGCCATCGCGCTCTGCTCTGGCGACTGACCGCCGTCTCTGTCTGACGACTGACCGCCGTCTCTGCTCTGACGACTGACCGGCGCCTCGCTCTGCGTCACGCCGGGCCGCCGGCTCTGGCGACTGAGCCGCCGTCTCGGCTCTGGCGACTGACCGCCGTCTCTGCTCTGACGACTGACCGCCGTCTCGGCTCTGACGACTCCGCCGCTACGGCTCTGACGACTGACCGCCGTCTCGGCTCTGGCGACTGACCGGCGCCTCGGCTCTGGCGACTGACCGCCGTCTCTGCTCTGACGACTGCACCGGCGTCTCGGCTCCGACGACTCTCGCCGTCACGGCTCCGGCGACTCGACTGCGCGCTCTCTGGCTCTGCACGACTGACCACGGCGCGCTCGGCTCTGCGACTGACCGCCGTCCCTGCTCTGGCGACTAACCGCGCTCTGCTCTGACGACTGACCGCCGTCTCTGCTCTGACGACTGACCGGCGCCTCGTCTCTGGCGACTGACCGGCGCCCTCGTCTCTGGCGACTCACCGGCGCCTCGTCTCTGGCGACTGACCGCGCCGCCTACGGCGCCTCGGCTACTGGCCACCACGCCGTCTCGGCTCTGGCGACTGACCGCCGTCTCTGCTCTGACGACTGACCGCCGTCTCGGCTCTGATCAACTCCGCCGCTACGGCTCTGACGACTGACCGTCGTCTCGGCTCTGGCGACTGACCGGCGCCTCGGCTCTGGCGACTGACCGTCGTCTCTGCTCTGACGACTGACCGGCGTCTCGGCTCTGACCGACTCCGCCGCTACGGCTCTGGCGACTGACTGCCGTCTCTGCTCCGACGACCTGACCACCGGCGCCTCGGCTCCGACGACTACCACCGGCGCCTCGGCTCCGAAGACTGACCACCGGCGCCTCGGCTCCGACGACCTCATCGGCCCTGGCTCTGACCCTGCCGTGCCTTGGCTCTGGCTTGTGCTAAGGTGCATTTAGTGCAGATAGTGGAGTAGACCAGCACCTACTGCCCTAAGTGCCCCTTCTGGCACAAGGGTGAGCGAACCCTGACCTCTGCTGCTCCACCGCTGCGGCTCATGTAGGGTTGGGTATTGGTTTAATTTAAACGACTCTTGATCGTTTCAAATGTTCTCCAGTCAAGAACAGTGAATTTCTGCCTTCTGTTGTGTGATTGGTGGTACTATAGAGACGACAGGAATATTAGTTCTGTCACTTTAAGAGCTGCACCTGTCCAATAAACTGATTCAATCTCTTGTGCCTGATTGGTTTAGTCATACTGAGATGGTCACATAGGAATCAGAATTTTAATTTTACATCAAGTATCCGATTCCCAACCCTAGTCATGCGGTTCTCTGCTAGTTTTGCCTGGTTGCACTACAAGAAATATTGAGTTGTGCAAATCTATGCAAAACTGATGGTGGCCTGCTTCCCATCTCCCCAGCGCTTCGTGTGTGTGTGTGTGTGTGTGTGTGTGTGTGTGTGTGTGTGTGTGTGTGTGTGTGTGTGTGTGCTCCAGCAGTATTAAAGTGCTTATAGTGCAGGTAGTGTACTGAATCTCTCATCTACTGCAGTGTGAGCACTTCTAGTACTTCTAGATGCAAGCGCTGCTCCTATCGCTGTGTGTGTGTTTGTGTGTGTGTGTCTCTGCACTGGTTAGTTTTGCTGGTTTGCTGTCAGCGTTCCTACCATGGCTGTGCAAATCCATGCAAAACTGATCATAGCAGAGCAAGTCTCCGCTTCCCCGTTTCCCTCTGACCCGGATCCTCTTCCCAGTGTCCCAGCGAGTGTCCTCTTCCCAGCACCGGATCCCAGTGTCCCAGCGAGTGTCCTCTTCCAGCACCGGATCCCAGTGTCCCTCTCTGCTCCGGCTGGGATGGGCAGCAATGCTCCGGCTGGAAGTATTGCACTTGTCCCGGCCTGTGAAGAGATCAGGAATACTTCAGCTCCGCACTCTCACACACACGCAAACACACACACACGCAAACACACACACACACACACACACACACACAAACACTTGTTGCTGGAGTTTCATCTCAATGAAAATGTTAAAATATTGTGTAAAAGTGTGTTTTTATTTCAATTGTTTAAGCTACTGGGTTTTCCGGTTTACCAATTTCACTTTCACTGGTGTGTGTGACTGAGACGATGAAGGGTTGCCACATTTACTACTTTATGGTGTTTATTTATTAAAACGGTATTATTGGTTAATGAGGTCTCAAGTGTAGTGCTGTGCAACGATTAATTGCATCCAAAATAAAAGTTTGTGTTTGCGTAAAATGTGTGTGTGGACTGTGTGTAGTTTATTTTGTAAGTTGAATTACATTTGTTATGTGTTCGGTTATTTAAGTTTGATTGTACGGAAATATTCAAACCCATGAGTTTTTTGTTTTTTTTTTGCATGTTTCCTGAAGCGACTATTGTGTGTTTAAGATTGTTGGTAAAAATCGTGTTTTATTTTGATGTCACTTTCATTATGAACAGTAGATGAAGACGTTTGAGTTTCACCGAGACTCATCTGAGCACAAACACACACTACTTTAATAAATGCAATGTGTGTCAGTTATTAATTTATATTTTGTGTTTGTGCTCGATGAGCTGAATATTCCCCGAACACGAAACTCAAACCTCTGTGTTTACTAGTCAGGCCTTTTCTGTCAAGTTGCATTCATATTAATTTATTAGGTGTTCAAGCACTTTAGTGCTGAAAACCTATTGTATTTGCTAAAAAGAAAAAAAAATCCCCTAAAAACGCATCGTGCAGCCCAAACCGTAAGGGCTGGAGCTCTGAAACTTTGTCACATGGTAGGGCCTTAAATTGAGGAGAACCTATCAGAGTATATCCATAACTCCTAGACCGTTTGAGCTAGAATCATGGATTTTACACCACTGTAATCCCTGGCTCAAGACGGACAAGATGTATATCAAGATGTCCTGGTTTTTCGCCCGATTGGAACCAAACCAGTGTAGGCCTATTCTCTGGACTCTCTAGATCAATAATTATCGAAAAAAGTTGAAACTTTGCATTTGTTTTGCTATAACAGGGTCGTTTACAAAAGGGAAGTGACAAAATGCACCCAAAAGCCTATAAATCCTAAAGGAAAACTCAGAACTTCACAAAAATAGATGAGCATATGTGTCATAACATGCTGAAGAAGCATATGTATAGTTTTATGGAGATCGGACCATAGGTGGCGCTATAACTGTTAAAGATCTGTAAAACCATGTATTTCCAATGGTAAATTGCCTGTATTGGCTCTAAATGGTGTTTTTCATCTATTATGTCAGTGGATAAATGTATATTAAATAAAATTGAATGCCTTTTGATGCTTTTGTGCCTAAAGGCCTGAACTGCTTGAACACCGCTAAATGCTGCTTGTTAACTATTACATTTTGCTGTATTACAGATTGATTTAGCCTTAGATTTATATATTTTCAACATTATGACTAAATGTCTTAAAGGGAAACAATGTGTTCACTTGTGTATTTATTGTGTGCTCTTGTTTTATAAAGTTTCTGTCTGTTTTACAATCACTTTTGAACATGTTTAAAATCATATCCTATCAATCTTCGTGCAGTGTGGAAATATTTAATTACATTTAGAATAGATGAAATAAAATACTAGTGAATTTATCAGCAAGACTTCATCAAGGACACATGAACTGATCCAAAGTGACAGTTAAGACATTATAATGGTACAAAATACTCTATTTCAGATAAATGTTGTTCTTTTAAACTTTCTATTTATCACAGAATCCTGCAATACAAATGTAAATAACTGTTTTCAACAATGATAATAATCATAACTCATATTAGAGTGATTTGTGAAGGATCATGTGACACTGAAGACTGGAGTAATGATTGATTTGATCACAGGAATAAATTACACTTTACTGTATGATTTACATTATAATAATATTTCACTTTTACTGAACCTATTATAAAAAGTTTTATTAATTTTATTAATTTTATTAATTAAAAAATGACCAACATATGGGTAAATTATTGTGACAATTGACAAAGTATGATTTAAAACAAAAATCGAATTAAATTCAAACAGAAATTATTCCTTAGAAATGCTGGTTTATTTTGTGAAAATTTTGAAGTTTCTTTTTTTTTTAAACATGACAAATAAGAACCAATTATTATTCTCCAGGAAGTGACATCATTTTGGAGGGAAAGCAGCAGCGCAAACACGAGTAAGTCAATGGATTTGAATGAGTTATAAGTTAATTAAGTAATTTAGTGTGTTAGTAAGTTATTAGTTGATTAGTTCAAGTTATTAATGTCAACATTTCCAATGGTTTCTGCATATTTTCTGTGTGAAACCGTGTGTGATAATGATTGACAGCTGTCAGCCTGATTGATACTCGGATCGGATCTTCAGTTAAGCGTTGGTTTGTTCATTATTGCACATTTTCTACTATACCCGCTTATGATGTGTGAAAGGATCAGTCATTATGTTGACTTGATAACAACTAATGTTAACCTGGGTAATGTTCATATCTCATCAGTCGGTTTAACACCGTTCAGTGTGAGCGTTTTCTAAGGAGATGATACAGGAACATGTGTCCGTAATATCCCACATGTGTGAACACCCGAGACCAGCAGATGGCGATCTCTACACAGTCAAGGTCTGGTCAAACTTTACTTTTACTGTTCATTTTTCGCTGTTGTATTGAGGGCCATTTCAACACAGATATTTTGGAGAACTAGGCCTGTGTGTGATGATGATGATGATGATGAATTAACCCTTCAGTACTCTGTTTCGAAGTCGTAGATGTGTTTCCTGAGGTACAGATCATATGCTCCTTTTATGACAAATGACCATATTAAAAAAGCTCTTTCAGCACTTCTGTTTGGAATAGTAGTTTTTAACCCTTTCATATCTAGCTCTACACTGCACACACTCTCGAGTATGTTGTAACTGAGCCGGATTGCTTGCATTTGAAAATGTGCTGTTATAGTGTACCAAAAATACCATTTAGTTTGATGTTGAAGTGCTAATGCTTCTGAAAACAGTGAGGACACAGTGAGGAGCGGCTGCTGTATTTGTGCAAGTTCATTATTAAACAGACTAATTTTCATAAATTTTTTTCCCCAACAATATGTTTGTCTTTTAATTATTTATTTATTTTGAATGACATACAACAGAATGGCATACAACCAATGGTGTCCTGAAACTCCGTCAGGCGACCCAATGGTGTCCTGAAACTCCGTCAGGCGACCCAATGGTGTCCTGAAACTCCGTCAGGCGACCCAATGGTGTCCTGAAACTCCGTCAGGCGACCCAATGGTGTCCTGAAACTCAGTCAGGCGACCCAATGGTGTCCTGAAAACTCCATCAGGCGACCCCAATGGTGTCCTGAAACTCCAGTCAGGCGACCCAATGGTGTCCTGAAACTCAGTCAGGCGACCCAATGGTGTCCTGAAACTCCGTCAGGCGACCCAATGGTGTCCTGAAACTCCGTCAGGCGACCCAATGGTGTCCTGAAACTCCGTCAGGCGACCCAATGGTGTCCTGAAACTCCGTCAGGCGACCCAATGGTGTCCTGAAACTCCGTCAGGCGACCCAATGGTGTCCTGAAACTCCGTCAGGTGACCCAATGGTGTCCTGAAACTCCGTCAGGCGACCCAATGGTGTCCTGAAACTCCGTCAGGCGACCCAATGGTGTCCTGAAACTCCGTCAGGCGACCCAATGGTGTCCTGAAACTCTGTCAGGTGACCCAATGGTGTCCTGAAACTCCGTCAGGCGACCCAATGGTGTCCTGAAACTCCGTCAGGCGACCCAATGGTGTCCTGAAACTCCGTCAGGCGACCCAATGGTGTCCTGAAACTCTGTCAGGTGACCCAATGGTGTCCTGAAACTCTGTCAGGTGACCCAATGGTGTCCTGAAACTCCGTCAGGTGACCCAATGGTGTCCTGAAACTCAGTCAGGCGACCCAATGGTGTCCTGAAACTCCGTCAGGCGACCCAATGGTGTCCTGAAACTCCGTCAGGCGACCCAATGGTGTCCTGAAACTCCGTCAGGCGACCCAATGGTGTCCTGAAACTCCGTCAGGCGACCCAATGGTGTCCTGAAACTCAGTCAGGCGACCCAATGGTGTCCTGAAACTCCGTCAGGTGACCCAATGGTGTCCTGAAACTCCGTCAGGCGACCCCAGTGGTGTCCTAAACTCCGTCAGGCGACCCAATGGTGTCCTGAAACTCCGTCAGGTGACCCAATGGTGTCCTGAAACTCCGTCAGGCGACCCAGCGGTGTCTGAAACTCCGTCAGGCGACCCAATGGTGTCCTGAAACTCCGTCAGGTGACCCAATGGTGTCCTGAAACTCTGTCAGGCGACCCAATGGTGTCCTGAAACTCCGTCAGGCGACCCCAATGGTGTCCTGAAACTCCGTCAGGCGACCCAATGGTGTCCTGAAACTCCGTCAGGCGACCCAGCGGTGTCTTAAACTCCGTAGGTGACCCAATAGAGAAAAAAAAAACCTTGAAAGAACCCAGGCTCAGTTGGGGCCAGTATATGACGTTTATGAATTAGAGGCCGGATTTACACAGTAACTGTAAGGTAAAAATGTATATGAATGTCTTTAAACAGACTATAAACGCGAATCTGTGCTTGGAATATAAACCTAAAATTATAAAAGAAGGTTCCAGAGGAAGGTCTTAAGAAATAATATCATTCACAGTTTGCTTTATATCTCCCTAAAATGTCCAAATGTCTCTGCATTCTCAAATACAGTGGAACCAATGTTCCTTTTTCTTCTCCAAACTTTGTACATATGTCTGGGATATTTGGATTGTATTGGTTTAATTTGGCAGGAGTGACATAAATACGCATAAGCCACTTGTATTGTAAAAATCTCAACCTAGAATTTATAGTTTGCTTATGTGCTTTACTACATGCCAATTCCTATTTGTCTAGTGAAACATTTATTTGCAGATCTTTCTTCCAGGCTTCTAATCTAAAGGTTGAGTTTTCTGGGGAGTGTGATAAAGCTGTGAGATTTCTCTCCCTTTAAAAGCTGTTTTCAATTATCTTTTCCCTTTAAATTGCTTTGTTTTGTTCCTATATAACTTCTAAGTTCGAAATGTTACTTTCCATTTCTGTCCATTGGGTGGCGATCATTTTTGCTGAAATAGTTCCCTATAGGTCCAGTCTGAGCTGCCCAGTAGCACCACACTACGGTTGGGCACATCAAGCCTCTTTCATGCTGTAGGGCAAATGGAGTAACGGCAGTCTTATTCTAGCACGTCTGTTTGACCAGATAAAATCAAGAAGCAGTTTCTTAAATGTTTTAAACCAGTCAGCAGGGTGTGGCAAGGCAATATTCTGAAAGAAAAATAAATATTAATTCAACCAATAAGAGACATGGAAGAAGAATCCATTTGTTGACGCAATCTCTCTCAATTTCATTAATAATCATTTCCTGAATTATGCGGAACAATTAAATTCTAAATTTAAAACGACATGTATTCCTAAGTAAGTAAATTTAGAAACTGAATTCAATTGTGAAACAACTATAAGTGGATTGTCTCTCTCCTTTATCTAGCAACAGGACAGATGATTTTAATCTGTTAAGTACATAACCTGAAATATGATACTTTAGAATGTTCTCTGAATGTTACTTTAGAATGTTGTCTGAACGTTACTTTAGAATGTTGTCTGAATGTTACTTTAGAATGTTCTCTGAATCGTTACTTTAGAATGTTCTCTGAACGTTACTTTAGAATGTTCTCTGAATGTTACTTTAGAATGTTCCCTGAATGTTACTTTAGAATGTTCTCTGAATGTTACTTTAGAATGTTCTCTGAACGTTACTTTAGAATGTTCTCTGAATGTTACTTTAGAATGTTCTCTGAATGTTACTTTAGAATGTTCTCTGAACGTTACTTTAGAATGTTCTCTGAACGTTACTTTAGAATGTTCTCTGATCGTTACTTTAGAATGTTCTCTGAACGTTACTTTAGAATGTTCTCTGAATGTTACTTTAGAATGTTCTCTGAACGTTACTTTAGAATGTTCTCTGAATGTTACTTTAGAATGTTCTCTGAATGTTACTTTAGAATGTTCTCTGAATGTTACTTTAGAATGTTCTCTGAAACGTTACTTTAGAATGTTCTCTGAATGTTACTTTAGAATGTTCTCTGAGCGTTACTTTAGAATGTTCTCTGAACGTTACTTTAGAATGTTCTCTGAATGTTACTTTAGAATGTTCTCTGAATGTTACTTTAGAATGTTCTCTGAGCGTTACTTTAGAATGTTCTCTGAACGTTACTTTAGAATGTTCTCTGAATGTTACTTTAGAATGTTCTCTGAATGTTACTTTAGAATGTTCTCTGAATGTTACTTTAGAATGTTCTCTGAATGTTACTTTAGAATGTTCTCTGAACTGTTACTTTAGAATGTTCTCTGAATGTTACTTTAGAATGTTCTCTGAATGTTACTTTAGAATGTTCTCTGAATGTTACTTTAGAATGTTCTCTGAATGTTACTTTAGAATGTTCTCTGATCGTTACTTTAGAATGTTCTCTGAATGTTACTTTAGAATGTTCTCTGAACGTTACTTTAGAATGTTCTCTGAACGTTACTTTAGAATGTTCTCTGATTCGTTACTTTAGAATGTTCTCTGAATGTTACTTTCAGAATGTTCTCTGAATGTTACTTTAGAATGTTCTCTGAATGTTACTTTCAGAATGTTCTCTGAATGTTACTTTAGAATGTTCTCTGAATGTTACTTTCAGAATGTTCTCTGAACGTTACTTCAGAATGTTCTCTGAATGTTACTTTAGAATGTTCTCTGAATGTTACTTTAGAATGTTCTCTGAATGTTACTTTAGAATGTTCTCTGAATGTTACTTTAGAATGTTCTCTGAATGTTACTTTAGAATGTTCTCTAACGTTACTTTAGAATGTTCTCTGAACGTTACTTTAGAATGTTCTCTGAACGTTACTTTAGAATGTTCTCTGAACGTTACTTTAGAATGTTCTCTGAATGTTACTTTAGAATGTTCTCTGAACGTTACTTTAGAATGTTCTCTGAATGTTACTTTAGAATGTTCTCTGAATGTTACTTTAGAATGTTCTCTGAATGTTACTTTAGAATGTTCTCTGAATGTTACTTTAGAATGTTCTCTGAACGTTACTTTAGAATGTTCTCTGAACGTTACTTTAGAATGTTCTCTGATGTGTTACTTTAGAATGTTCTCTGAATGTTACTTTAGAATGTTCTCTGAATGTTACTTTAGAATGTTCTCTGAATGTTACTTTAGAATGTTCTCTGAACGTTACTTTAGAATGTTCTCTGATCGTTACTTTAGAATGTTCTCTGATTGTTACTTTAGAATGTTCTCTGAACGTTACTTTAGAATGTTCTCTGATCGTTACTTTAGAATGTTCTCTGAATGTTACTTTAGAATGTTCTCTGAACGTTACTTTAGAATGTTCTCTGAATGTTACTTTAGAATGTTCTCTGAATGTTACTTTAGAATGTTCTCTGAACGTTACTTTAGAATGTTCTCTGAATGTTACTTTAGAATGTTCTCTGAACGTTACTTTAGAATGTTCTCTGAACGTTACTTTTTTTTTATACTCTTTATTTTGCATTTTTCTTATTTCAACACAACATACAAAGAACAAGGGGCACTATATATTGTATAATAACAAAATAGTAATAAAAAAAGAAAAGAAAAAAAAAATTACAATTAGAGTGTTAGAATTGTTCCACTTCTTTATATGCAAGCCATTTTTTCCAATGCTTATTATATATGTGACCTTTAATACGTAGAAAGTATGTCATTTTCTCCATTGAATGTATCTCCTCCACTATTTCTTTCCATTGCTCAATCCGAGGGGGTCGATCTTTAGCCAAGACCGAGTGATAGCCTTTTTACATGCAATCATTAGAATTTTAAAAAGGTAAATGTCATCTTTTTGGATCACCTCACAAGGTAGTAGACCTAGCAAGAAAATCTTGGGGCTCTAGGAATGACATAACCCATTACACTCCCAGTAATTAGAAAGATACGGTCCCAGAATTGTTCTAACTTTGAGCACATCCAAAATATATGAGAGTGATTGGCGTTCCAATGCCCACACTGTCGCCAGCATTGCTGTTGTTCACCCCTTAGTTTATTAATAATATGAGGTGTAATGAAAAATCTGACCAGATTCTTCCACCCAAATTCCCTCCATCTTTTCGAGCTAGTAGACCTCTGAACGTTACTTTAGAATGTTCTCTGAATGTTACTTTAGAATGTTCTCTGAGCGTTACTTTAGAATGTTCTCTGAATGTTACTTTAGAATGTTCTCTGAACGTTACTTTAGAATGTTCTCTGAATGTTCTCTGAGCGTTACTTTAGAATGTTCTCTGAATGTTCTCTGAACGTTACTTTAGAATGTTCTCTGAATGTTACTTTAGAATGTTCTCTGAATGTTACTTTAGAATGTTCTCTGAACGTTACTTTAGAATGTTCTCTGAACGTTACTTTAGAATGTTCTCTGAATGTTCTCTGAACGTTACTTTAGAATGTTCTCTGAATGTTCTCTGAACGTTACTTTAGAATGTTCTCTGAATGTTCTCTGAACGTTACTTTAGAATGTTCTCTGAATGTTCTCTGAACGTTACTTTAGAATGTTCTCTGAATGTTCTCTGAACGTTACTTTAGAATGTTCTCTGAATGTTCTCTGAACGTTACTTTAGAATGTTCTCTGAATGTTCTCTGAACGTTACTTTAGAATGTTCTCTGAATGTTACTTTAGAATGTTCTCTGAATGTTACTTTAGAATGTTCTCTGAATGTTACTTTAGAATGTTCTCTGAACGTTACTTTAGAATGTTCTCTGAACGTTACTTTAGAATGTTCTCTGAACGTTACTTTAGAATGTTCTCTGAACGTTACTTTAGAATGTTCTCTGAACGTTACTTTAGAATGTTCTCTGAACGTTACTTTAGAATGTTCTCTGAATGTTACTTTAGAATGTTCTCTGAATGTTACTTTAGAATGTTCTCTGAACGTTACTTTAGAATGTTCTCTGAATGTTCTCTGAATTACTTTAGAATGTTCTCTGAATGTTCTCTGAACATTACTTTAGAATTTTCTCTGAATGTTACTTTAGAATGTTCTCTGAATGTTACTTTAGAATGTTCTCTGAATGTTACTTTAGAATGTTCTCTGAATGTTACTTTAGAATGTTCTCTGAATGTTACTTTAGAATGTTCTCTGAACGTTACTTTAGAATGTTCTCTGAATGTTCTCTGAACGTTACTTTAGAATGTTCTCTGAATGTTACTTTAGAATGTTCTCTGAATGTTACTTTAGAATGTTCTCTGAATGTTACTTTAGAATGTTCTCTGAACGTTACTTTAGAATGTTCTCTGAACGTTACTTTAGAATGTTCTCTGAACGTTACTTTAGAATGTTCTCTGAACGTTACTTTAGAATGTTCTCTGAATCGTTACTTTAGAATGTTCTCTGACTGTTACTTTCAGAATGTTCTCTGAACGTTACTTTAGAATGTTCTCTGAGCGTTACTTTAGAATGTTCTCTGAGCGTTACTTTAGAATGTTCTCTGAATGTTACTTCAGAATGTTCTCTGAACGTTACTTTGAGAATGTTCTCTGAATGTTACTTTAGAATGTTCTCTGAGCGTTACTTTAGAATGTTCTCTGAACTGTTACTTTAGAATGTTCTCTGAACGTTACTTTAGAATGTTCTCTGAACGTTACTTTAGAATGTTCTCTGAATGTTACTTTAGAATGTTCTCTGAACGTTACTTTAGAATGTTCTCTGATCGTTACTTTAGAATGTTCTCTGAACGTTACTTTAGAATGTTCTCTGAACGTTACTTTAGAATGTTCTCTGAACGTTACTTTAGAATGTTCTCTGAACGTTACTTTAGAATGTTCTCTGAATGTTACTTTAGAATGTTCTCTGAATCGTTACTTTAGAATGTTCTCTGAACGTTACTTTAGAATGTTCTCTGAACGTTACTTTAGAATGTTCTCTGAATGTTACTTTAGAATGTTCTCTGAACGTTACTTTAGAATGTTCTCTGAATCGTTACTTTAGAATGTTCTCTGAACGTTACTTTAGAATGTTCTCTGAATGTTACTTTAGAATGTTCTCTGAACGTTACTTTAGAATGTTCTCTGAATGTTACTTTAGAATGTTCTCTGAATGTTACTTTAGAATGTTCTCTGAATGTTACTTTAGAATGTTCTCTGAACGTTACTTTAGAATGTTCTCTGAATGTTACTTTAGAATGTTCTCTGAATCGTTACTTTAGAATGTTCTCTGAACGTTACTTTAGAATGTTCTCTGAATGTTACTTTAGAATGTTCTCTGAATGTTACTTTAGAATGTTCTCTGAATGTTACTTTAGAATGTTCTCTGAACGTTACTTTAGAATGTTCTCTGATACGTTACTTTAGAATGTTCTCTGAACGTTACTTTAGAATGTTCTCTGAACTGTTACTTTAGAATGTTCTCTGAATGTTACTTTAGAATGTTCTCTGAACGTTACTTTAGAATGTTCTCTGAACGTTACTTTAGAATGTTCTCTGAATGTTACTTTAGAATGTTCTCTGAACGTTACTTTAGAATGTTCTCTGAATGTTACTTTAGAATGTTCTCTGAATCGTTACTTTAGAATGTTCTCTGATCGTTACTTTAGAATGTTCTCTGAACGTTACTTTAGAATGTTCTCTGAACGTTACTTTAGAATGTTCTCTGAACGTTACTTTAGAATGTTCTCTGAACGTTACTTTAGAATGTTCTCTGAATGTTACTTTAGAATGTTCTCTGAACGTTACTTTAGAATGTTCTCTGAACGTTACTTTAGAATGTTCTCTGAACGTTACTTTAGAATGTTCTCTGAACGTTACTTTAGAATGTTCTCTGAACGTTACTTTAGAATGTTCTCTGAACGTTACTTTAGAATGTTCTCTGAACGTTACTTTAGAATGTTCTCTGAACGTTACTTTAGAATGTTCTCTGAACGTTACTTTCAGAATGTTCTCTGAACGTTACTTTAGAATGTTCTCTGAACGTTACTTTAGAATGTTCTCTGAATGTTACTTTAGAATGTTCTCTGAATGTTACTTTAGAATGTTCTCTGAACGTTACTTTAGAATGTTCTCTGAGCGTTACTTTAGAATGTTCTCTGAACGTTACTTTAGAATGTTCTCTGAGCGTTACTTTAGAATGTTCTCTGAGCGTTACTTTAGAATGTTCTCTGAGCGTTACTTTAGAATGTTCTCTGAGCGTTACTTTAGAATGTTCTCTGAGCGTTACTTTAGAATGTTCTCTGAGCGTTACTTTCAGAATGTTCTCTGAGCGTTACTTTAGAATGTTCTCTGAGCGTTACTTTAGAATGTTCTCTGAGCGTTACTTTCAGAATGTTCTCTGAGCGTTACTTAGAATGTTCTCTGAGCGTTACTTTAGAATGTTCTCTGAGCGTTACTTTAGAATGTTCTCTGAGCGTTACTTTAGAATGTTCTCTGAGCGTTACTTTAGAATGTTCTCTGAGCGTTACTTTAGAATGTTCTCTGAGCGTTACTTTAGAATGTTCTCTGAGCGTTACGTTTTACATTTTCTGAAAGTTCCTTTTGAATGTTCATCGAGCTTTCCTTTAGAATCTTCTCTGATTGTTACTTTTTTAAATTTCTCTGAATTTCTGAAACAAGTAACATTTAAAAACATCCAAGGAACGTCTCCAACTGAAACATTTCAGAAAAGAAACGCTCCATGAATGATGTATAAATATTATGTTTGTTCTAAAGTTGTGAGAACATATTTAAACACCTGATTAATATTCTATTAATGCGATAGTAAAATAATGTTGGTTCATAACGCTGAGTCCTTACTAGAACATTCCCTGTCATCTGTTAAGCTCAGAAAGAAGAGGATGATGAATCACAAACTGCTGCAAACTTCTGGAAGTTAATGTAAAATAAAAATAACATTTCAATGGCTTCTGCAGATCTCGAGAGAAGAGATCAATTCTGGATGAAAGTTTTCTGAAATTCCAAGAGGTCATGGGGTTCATGTTTTATTCAAGTATTCCCAGCAGATTGTGACTGATTTGCAGTTTGTCCTTTCATTGCACTGTAATGATGTTGTTGAGTGATGCACTTTCAGGACATTTCTCTAATGTTTCACACACACTGTCTGAGGTAAAGTAGACTTTTCCCTCAGTCACTCAAACCCAAAAACTGCAGTGAAGAAGTTCATCTCTGAGGAGGATCTGTTTTCTCTCGGTCAGTCAGTCACAACCCAGGAACTGCAGTGAAGAGGTTTATTTCTGAGGAGGATCTGTTTTCTCTCGGTTATTCACAACACAAAAACTGCAGTGAAGAAGTTCATCTCTGAGGAGTAACGCAGGAGTGACTCTGGAGAAAACAGGAGTTAATCAGGAGTGAACATGAGTGACTCAGGAGTGAACAGGAGTTAATCCGGAGTAATCGCAGGAGTAAATCCGGAGTGAACACGAGTGACTCAGGATTGAACAAGAGTTAATCAGGAGTGACCCAGGAGTGAAGCAGGAGTGATGCAGGAGTAAATCCGGAAGTGAACACAAGTGACTCAGGAGTGAATAGGAGTTAATCAGGAGTGACGCAGGAGTGATGCAGGAGTAAATCCGGAGTGACTCAGGAGTGACTCTGGAGTGAACAGGAGTTAATCAGGAGTGACTCTGGAGTGAACAGGAGTGACTCTGGAGTGAACAGGAGTTAATCAGGAGTGACTCAGGAGTGACTCTGGAGTGAACAGGAGTTAATCAGGAGTGACTCTGGAGTGAACAGGAGTGACTCTGGAGTGAACAGGAGTGACTCTGGAGTGAATCAGGAGTACTGATATCCCACTGATTCAGACTGGTGGAGTTGGGGATGTTGGCGGCTGTGTGTGCGCTCCTGGTCTGCTGCGCCGGCCGTCGCCGCGAGTGTGCACGCGCTGAACTGCAGTCAGGTGAAGGGCGCGTTCACGGCTCTGGGTCTGAGTCCTGTCATCAGTTTCCCGCGAGGAAACATCAGGTACACGAGTTTAATCACACAATGTGAGTCAGATACAGGGGGTGGGGCAAGTTGTCACAATCTCCAGTCAGTGTATGTATGTTTCACTCTGTAACTGTTTTAAAGTACTAGAATGATAGAATATTTCACTCTGTCCTCTTCTGGTGAAGTTACAGAATCATATTTAACTGTCCAGTTACAAGTGAACACAATAAAACATTAATGTCACTGTATAATGAACTGATTTTCATATGATTAAACTATGCATTTTGAGTTTGCTAATACACTGTGTTTGTCATGAATGGTCTTGTTTCATAGTCATTTTGTTGACATTGAACTGAAATACCCATAATCGTTGTGACAACTCACCCCGTATAGTGTGGCACATTGGTGGAAATGTTACTTTGTGCTAGATAGTCATTTCCTGCTCCAGTTTGGCCTCTCTATGGTTTAAATAATGTGAATAATGTGAATTATGCATGTGTTATGTTCAACTCTCATGTTGTTTTAGGAAAGCTGCTGGATTTGAGTCTGTCAGGTTTATTTGAGCATCTGAAAATAACTGAAATAATGAGAAACATAAAGTGACCAGTAGAGATGGACCAATAATTGTTATAATCATTAAAATCTCCCTCCTCTATATAACACAATATTTCTGACCCTGCAAACTGGCACATTTGCTTTGTGTAATCAGATATACAGGAATAATGCTATTATTTTGCCATATATTAGCAGACTTTGATGCTTTATATATAAATATAAGTAAGGCCTTTATACATGACTCATGGCTATAATTGTTGGTTTGTTTTAAAATAAAAAATGTCAAGGCTGTCTCCTTCTAAAGGCTCCTATAAACATAATGTTGTGGTTTGTGAGGATTTGGGACTGTAAGAAATGTGTGATGGACTGAAAGCGTGTCGGCGAATGAAGGACTTGAGATTATCTGGGACATTTATTTAGAGTTAAAACTGAACTAAAACTTTGAAAGTTATTTCACTCAGTTTCTCTTCCATGTTCTAATGTTCGCAGTAAACCTGTTGTACCCTAAAAAAGAGGATTTTTCACGTTTTCATTTGAAGATTTATGCACTGATTACCACCGTCTTTAACAAAACATTTGCACAATAAATCATACAAGATTTCATAGTGCCCTATTTTTGTAACTGTAAAAGAATATAAAATTGTTAAAGTTTAGACATTGATTTTGATTATTAAAATGTAAGAAGAAATCATTAAAATGGAATCCAGAAAATAAAACGGCTAAAATAGTCCTAAAAATGGAATTTGTGTTAAACTTATCAATTAATCCAATTAATTAGAAATACTTTTTGATTATTAAAATTTTATTTAACCATTACAATTGAATCTAGAAAAATGGAATTTATGAAATAAAACTGTATGTGATGTGGATGCATGCAACATCTGCTGTCCTCATTATATTGCAATAGTAAAGTTTGTTTAATTAATTAGTGTTCAGTATTATTGCTTTAATTGCCATATGTTGCAAATCACCTTATTTGGATTTGCTGATAAGAGGCCAGAGATTCTCTTCTACTCTGTTCAATATGAGTTTATTTCTATAGGGTTTTTCACATTTCATATTATTTCAAAGCAGCCTTTAGTGTTACAGTGCAGGAAGTGTTCAGTTACAGTAAAGCTCATATTATATACACCTATAATAAATCAGCGCGATGACAACTTGAGCTTGTAATGTGTAATATTATAGTGTAAATCATCTGTTCTCTATGTGAATATACAGTAAAGTGTAATTTATTCCTGAATTTATCATCATTACTCCAGTCTTCAGTGTCACATGATCCTTCACAAATCACTCTAATATGAGGATCTGATGATCAACAAACACTTATGATTATTATCAGTGTTGAAAACAGTTCTAATGCTTCAGATTTTTGTGGAAATCTTATTTTTCAGGATTGTTTGATGAACAGAAAGTTCAACATTAATTTGAAATATAATCTATCATCATTAATGTCTGTACTGTGCGCATGTTTGCTGAATAAAAGCATTATTTGTGTCTCAGGAGCTGATCTGCAGGTTTGCGCTGCTCAGAGATCCTGCTGTAACTCCGAGATGGAGCAGAATCTTCAGAAACAGAAGCTCTCAGGACTTCCAGAAGCTGATGGATGACACCAGCGAGGAGATGAGGGACACCTTCATGAGCGCTCATCAGAGACTCGAACGGTACGATCATGATCTCGGTGTGACAGACGGACCAGCAGACAGACTCAACCAAATTTAAAACAGTCGTTCACAGACGTATATTGTAGACATTATGCAAATTATCAAGTAATTAGGGGCTGCAGTTTGAAAGGTCAGAGGTCTATAGAGCCAACATGGCAGCCGATGTGAAGTTTATTTCGTTGCAGCCTTAGTTTATCTGTACAGTAGTAGACACCAGCACTGCCCTTGTATTCCTGAGAGAAAGTGACCTTTTTTCTGGGGTGAAAATATAATATATTTTCCTGTCCGAGCACAGCTTCCCTGTCAAACAAATATATTTATTGAATAGTGAATGTAAATATGAGGTCAGGAGTTCTGAAGAGTAAACGCGTCTGCTAGTTAGCTCGCGCTGCGTTTGGACTGAGCGGATAAACAGTCCGTGAACGCCGTTCAAATGAGTTTCGTTACGCTTTTGGCACATAAACATTATCAAACATTTATCGAACTCGATATCGAGCATTAACGATTTTGACTCAAAATGTTTTTCACTTTCTAGAGAAAAATGATATCGCCATAATGAATGAATATCAATTGAACATGTGGCTAAATGTAATTTATGACCTTGTATGGAAAATCCAGATGTTTTTATGACTCTGTATGGCCTAAAATTCTTATCATTAAAGTTAATGATTTATACATCAAGAGTCTTTCCCCTGAAATTCAGAAATCTACAGAATCAAACAGATGGAGGATTGGTAGCTTTAAAACAAACTCCATCTAAATGTGGATTTTGAAGGTTTTATTTGATTATGATGATCCAGTCCTCCCTCGTCCATGTCACCATCAGGTCTATCAAATATATACTTGTTTGAAACTCAGGGTTGCCAACTCTCACGCTCTCACGCCACACGCCCGATTTCTCACGCTAAAGTGTGGAACCAGTCGGTAAAATACCTGAAAGATGAGTTTATCTATAGATCCACCAGTTGAGCCACTCGTGATCGACTAGTTTTACCGCAAATTAGTTAAAATATCCTCTAATCTAGAGCGTGCGTGCGAGAACAGATGTTGAGGTCCTGACGGCGCAAAGCCAGGACTGGATTCGAAGCCCGCTCCTCTCGGCACTCTAAGCGTTCTGTAATCTCTCCGTTGTACTCCACTACGGGTTTTCCAGTCTCACTCACAGGAAAACTGCTCCGTGTTAAATCGATTTAAATATAATCTTATTTTTTTTTTTTATCTCAAACTTCTGAAGTTTGTGTACTATATGTAATGGCTCGGAAAGTATTCTACACGTTTAATACATTTTCCATCTGCCGTTGCTTACACAAGGAAGCACACCCAGGTGAAAAGAACAATTTTACAAATTCTACGAACACTTTTAGTTTGCCCAAAGTTAATAATAATACATTTTATTATAATGAGACACCTTGCTCAACAGATTTGTTCCTGGAGCTGCTGGAGAGCACGGAGCGCTCCCTGACCGAGATGTTCCTGCGCACCTACGGGAAGCCGTACCTGCAGAACGCCGAGGTGTTCCAGAACCTGTTCTCGGAGCTGAGGAGATACTACACCTCTGGAGGAGTTCACCTGGAGGAGATGCTGAGCGAGTTCTGGTCTCGTCTGCTGGAGCGCATGTTTGTGCTGCTCAACTCGCAGTATCTCCTCACGGAGGACTATCTGGAGTGTGTTGGGAAGCTCAACGGAGAAGCTCCAGCCCTTCGGAGACGTCCCCAAGAAGATGAAGACTCAGGTGACGCGAGCCTTCATCTCAGCGCGGGCTTTCGTCCAGGGCCTCGCCGTCGGGCGGGATGTGGCCCACAGGGTGTCTGAGGTGTGTGTGTGTGTGTGATGATGTTCATCCAGGCATCTGATTCATCCTTCCCCTCCGGTCATTTCTGACCTCAGAATCATTTTTTTAATTAAAAAAAAATAAGTGCTCATTGTGGGGGTCCAAGACCCGATGACTTTAGTCGCACTTGAACCACGAATCCACAAAAAAAAATGCAATGGATTTGAGAAGTTTTGTGGTTTAATATTTAAAAAAGTAGCAAATCTTTCCCTCACGGGTCAATCTGAGCCCCTTAGGAATTGATGGACTGCGAGGAATGCTTCAGGTCAAATAGAAAAAACAAAAAATGTTCAACAATCAAACTAAAAATGCTAAAACTTTACCTAAAAATATTCTATATTGTCTAAATGTGTATCTGAATGGATACTGAAGTGACTTTAGGACCCAGTGGAACATCTCATTTGCTCCATATAGAGATATAAGCCCATCTACAGTCGTGAAATATCATGTATATTATTATTTTTCCACAAGACGTCAAAGACTCCTGATGTAAGAGATTTAGAGCTGAATTAAGAGTTATTTTGAATTTAAGTTGAAAGAATGTGAGGAATGTGCTTTCAATTAAAATTAATTTATTATTTATTGAATAAATCTAGTATTTAATAAAAATATATATATTTAAAAAATTACAGTAAATTAGAAAAAATATTATCAAAATGAATAGAGAATCGCTCAGGTTTAATTTTCAAGTCCTTGTTTTCCAAACTCGCAGGACTTTATTTCAGGTGTGAACTAAATGAGATTGTCTGCTGCTCTTATAACACACACGACAATCACGCTTGAAGGGTTAGTTAATGATTATATACCTTAAAACTTATCTTTGATCTCCAAAATTACATTTTTACAAGTCATGCCTTGAATGTAACTTGACACCGTCGCCTCATTTACTATACGCGGTTATATGAATATGCAAATGAGCCCCGCCTCCACTCCCTCACTCACTCAGAGATCCACTGGTTGACGATCACACGTTGATCTGATTGGTTACAAGGTGGTTTGTGAGCGTCAGAAACACCAGCGATTTCAAAGCGTGTTTTTGAGACTGTCTTTGGTTCACTGCAGTTTTAAGGAGGAAATACTCAGCAATGCTGTCCACTTATCAACTTACACATGTGTGTGTGTGTGTGTGTGTGTTAAAGCAATGCTGTCCACTTATCAACTTACACATGTGTGTGTGTGTGTGTGTGTGTGTGTTAAAGCAATGCTGTCCACTTATCAACTTACACACGTGTGTGTGTTAAAGCAATGCTGTCCACTTATCAACTTACACATGTGTGTGTGTGTGGTGGTGGTGTTAAAGCAATGCTGAACACTTATCAACTTACACATGTGTGTGTGTGTGTGTGTGTGTAAAGCAATGCTGTCCACTGTCAACTGTACGTGTGTGTGTGTGTGTGTGTTAAAGCAATGCTGTCCACTTATCAACTTACACAGTGTGTGTGTGTGTGTGTGTTAAAGCAATGCTGTCCACTTATCAACTTACACATGTGTGTGTGTGTGTGTGTTAAAGCAATGCTGTCCACTTATCAACTTACACATGTGTGTGTGTGTGTGTGTAAAGCAATGCTGTCCACTTATCAACTTACACATGTGTGTGTGTGTGTGTTAAAGCAATGCTGTCCACTTATCAACTTACACATGTGTGTGTGTGTGTGTTAAAGCAATGCTGTCCACTTATCAACTTACACATGTGTGTGTGTGTGTGTGTGTGTGTTAAAGCAATGCTGTCCACTTATCAACTTACACATGTGTGTGTGTGTGTGTGTTAAAGCAATGCTGTCCACTTATCAACTTACACATGTGTGTGTGTGTGTGTGTTAAAGCAATGCTGTCCACTTATCAACTTACACATGTGTGTGTGTGTGTGTTAAAGCAATGCTGTCCACTTATCAACTTACACATGTGTGTGTGTGTGTGTGTTAAAGCAATGCTGTCCACTTATCAACTTACACATGTGTGTGTGTGTGTGTGTTAAAGCAATGCTGTCCACTTATGAACTACACATGTGTGTGTGTGTGTGTTAAAGCAATGCTGTCCACTTATCAACTTACACAGTGTGTGTGTGTGTGTTAAAGCAATGCTGTCCACTTATCAACTTACACATGTGTGTGTGTGTGTGTTAAAGCAATGCTGTCCACTTATCAACTTACACATGTGTGTGTGTGTGTGTGTTAAAGCAATGCTGTCCACTTATCAACTTACACATGTGTGTGTGTGTGTGTGTGTTAAAGCAATGCTGTCCACTTATCAACTTACACATGTGTGTGTGTGTGTGTGTGTTAAAGCAATGCTGTCCACTTATCAACTTACACATGTGTGTGTGTGTGTGTGTAAAGCAATGCTGTCCACTTATCAACTTACACATGTGTGTGTGTGTGTGTGTTAAAGCAATGCTGTCCACTTATCAACTTACACATGTGTGTGTGTGTGTGTGTGTTAAAGCAATGCTGTCCACTTATCAACTTACACATGTGTGTGTGTGTGTGTGTTAAAGCAATGCTGTCCACTTATCAACTTACACATGTGTGTGTGTGTGTGTTAAAGCAATGCTGTCCACTTATCAACTTACACATGTGTGTGTGTGTGTGTTAAAGCAATGCTGTCTACTTATGAATGTACATTATTTGCGTATTACAGGAATGCTTGCCACATAAGTTAATAATAATAATATATGAAGAGTTCAGATGCAGAAGCCTCTAAATGCCATTTGAAATTTTCTTCTAAAATGATCATTTTTATCAAGCTTGTACTGTTAAGTTCAGTAATTTCACTTAAATGACAATTAATAGGTAATCTTCATTGCCATTTAAGTGAAATTACTGAACTTAAATATACAAGCTTGATAAAAATGATCATTTTAGAAGAAAATTTCAAATGGCACTTAGAGGCTTTTGCATCTGAACTCTTCATATATATATAGTTGTGTGTCAGTCCCTGTTCTCAGCAGCACTGGGTGACATTATCAGTGTGTTTCAGGTTTCAGAGGAATGTCCTTCAGTAGAGCGTCTGCTGATGTGTGTGTGTGTGTGTGTGTGTGTGTGTGTGTGTGTGGCAGGTCAGCATGAGTGCGGTGTGTGTCTCGGCCTTCGCGCGGATGTTGTACTGCTCCCAGTGTTTGGCTCTGTCGACTCTGAAGCCCTGCAGTGAATACTGTCTACGCCTGATGGAGACCTGCCTCGCGGACCGGGCCGAGCTGGACCCCGAGTGGAGCCGCTACACAGGTACACACACACACACACACCTGCAGCGCTACACCGGTACACACACACACACCTGCAGCCGCTACACCGGTACACACACACACACACCTGCAGCCGCTACACCGGTACACACACACACACACCCTGCAGCCGCTACACCGGTACACACACACACCTGCAGCCGGTACACCGGTGTACACACACACACCACACACACACACACACACCTGCAGCCGCTACACCGATACACACACACACACACCTGCAGCCGTACACCGTACACACACACACACACACACACACACACACACACACCTGCAGCCGCTACACCAGTATGAGCTCACACACTATAGATGTGTGTGACAGTAGTTTGCTGGCGTGTGCTGTTAGTAGATGAATATGTGATGTGTTTTAACGCTCTCTGAAAATAATCGTTGTTCCATGACACCACAGTTTGTCTAATAGTGAAACCAGTTCTTTCAGATCATTAAACGGTGGTTCCAGAGCAAAATCGCGTCTGGACTGTGTGTTTAAGAGTGTGATGTTGGATTCGGGTGGAATAGATGTTCCCCAGTATCCCGACACACATCAGCTCACGCCAGGAAGGAAGTGTAGGACTCTCTCTCTTGTGTTCGGGCAGGTTTGGTTTGGCTTCGGCACCTCGGGCGTTTCTGACCTTGCCTCTATACAGCGGTCAGAGCTGAGAGGAGAGAAGGGGAAGTCCGGTTGAATCCTGGCGTGACCCTGGTTGTGTTCGGGATATGGACTCTTAGTCACATCCAGGGGACGGATTCTCAGTTCTCACTTCCCTTTTCAGACAGATCTATGGCGCTCTCCAGGATGTGTGTGTGATTTGATATGTGTGTGAGCAAAAACACGCGGTTTTCACGTGTGTCCCTTTAAATGCAAATGAGCTTAAGAGACTCTGGCAATAACAGCACAGGCAGATCTGACTGATCCAGGATCAGGAGTGACAGCAGCTTTAGCTCCGCCTCTATTCAGAAGATCTGACTGATCCAGGATCAGGAGTGACAGCAGCTTTAGCTCCGCCTCTATTCAGAAGATCTGACTGATCCAGGATCAGGAGTAACAGCAGCTTTAGCTCCGCCTCTGTTCAGAAGATCTGACTGATCCAGGATCAGGAGTAACAGCAGCTTTAGCTCCGCCTCTGTTCAGAAGATCTGACTGATCCAGGATCAGGAGTAACAGCAGCTTTAGCTCCGCCTCTGTTCAGAAGATCTGACTGATCCAGGATCAGGAGTAACAGCAGCTTTAGCTCCGCCTCTGTTCAGAAGATCTGACTGATCCAGGATCAGGAGTAACAGCAGCTTTAGCTCCGCCTCTATTCAGAAGATCTGACTGATCCAGGATCAGGAGTAACAGCAGCTTTAGCTCCGCCTCTGTTCAGAAGATCTGACTGATCCAGGATCAGGAGTAACAGCAGCTTTAGCTCCGCCTCTATTCAGAAGATCTGACTGATCCAGGATCAGGAGTAACAGCAGCTTTAGCTCCGCCTCTGTTCAGAAGATCTGACTGATCCAGGATCAGGAGTAACAGCAGCTTTAGCTCCGCCTCTGTTCAGAAGATCTGACTGATCCAGGATCAGGAGTAACAGCAGCTTTAGCTCCGCCTCTGTTCAGAAGATCTGACTGATCCAGGATCAGGAGTAACAGCAGCTTTAGCTCCGCCTCTGTTCAGAAGATCTGACTGATCCAGGATCAGGAGTAACAGCAGCTTTAGCTCCGCCTCTGTTCAGAAGATCTGACTGATCCAGGATCAGGAGTAACAGCAGCTTTAGCTCCGCCTCTGTTCAGAAGATCTGACTGATCCAGGATCAGGAGTAACAGCAGCTTTAGCTCCGCCTCTATTCAGAAGATCTGACTGATCCAGGATCAGGAGTAACAGCAGCTTTAGCTCCGCCTCTGTTCAGAAGATCTGACTGATCCAGGATCAGGAGTAACAGCAGCTTTAGCTCCGCCTCTATTCAGAAGATCTGACTGATCCAGGATCAGGAGTAACAGCAGCTTTAGCTCCGCCTCTATTCAGAAGATCTGACTGATCCAGGATCAGGAGTGACAGCAGCTTTAGCTCCGCCTCTGTTCAGAAGATCTGACTGATCCAGGATCAGGAGTGACAGCAGCTTTAGCTCCGCCTCTGTTCAGAAGATCTGACTGATCCAGGATCAGGAGTAACAGCAGCTTTAGCTCCGCCTCTGTTCAGAAGATCTGACTGATCCAGGATCAGGAGTAACAGCAGCTTTAGCTCCGCCTCTATTCAGAAGATCTGACTGATCCAGGATCAGGAGTAACAGCAGCTTTAGCTCCGCCTCTGTTCAGAAGATCTGACTGATCCAGGATCAGGAGTAACAGCAGCTTTAGCTCCGCCTCTGTTCAGAAGATCTGACTGATCCAGGATCAGGAGTAACAGCAGCTTTAGCTCCGCCTCTGTTCAGAAGATCTGACTGATCCAGGATCAGGAGTGACAGCAGCTTTAGCTCCGCCTCTATTCAGAAGATCTGACTGATCCAGGATCAGGAGTAACAGCAGCTTTAGCTCCGCCTTACGGAGAGACTCAGAGCTTCACGTTTCCACGTTTCTGAATGTTAGCGGAGACGTTTGTGTAGTTGTTGTGGAGTTCCTCTGATCATCTCATCATCATGTTGAACTCTTCCACAAGTGTCCACAGTTCCTGAGACAGTGTTTATAAGACAGCGGTCACATGATCTGCTCAATAGTGTTCAGTGTCGGAACAGTTTCAGGCTCAGCTGGATCTTCTCCAGTGCGTTAGAACTGGGCTCTGGTGTGTGTGTGTGTGTGAACGTGCAGATTACGGGGCGGGGATATTATTTACAAATCACTTTTATGATGGACAGATGCACTTTTATGATGGACAGATGCACTTTTATGATGGATTGATACACTTTTATGATGGACAGATGCACTTTTATGATGGACAGATACACTTTTATGATGGACAGATGCACTTTTATGATGGACAGATGCACTTTTATGATGGATAGATGCACTTTTATGATGGACAGATACACTTTTATGATGGACAGATGCACTTTTATGATGGACAGATGCACTTTTATGATGAAATGATACACTTTTATGATGGACAGATGCACTTTTATGATGAATTGATACACTTTTATGATGAAATGATGCACTTTTATGATGAACTGATGACACTTTTATGATGGATAGATGCACTTTTATGATGAAATGATACACTTTTATGATGAATTGATGCACTTTTATGATGAATAGATGCACTTTTATGATGGATAGATGCACTTTTATGATGGACAGATGCACTTTTATGATGGATAGATGCACTTTTATGATGGACAGATGCACTTTTATGATGGACAGATGCACTTTTATGATGGACAGATGCACTTTTATGATGGACAGATGCACTTTTATGATGGATAGATGCACTTTTATGATGGACAGATGCACTTTTATGATGGACAGATGCACTTTTATGATGGACAGATGCACTTTTATGATGGACAGATGCACTTTTATGATGGACAGATGCACTTTTATGATGGACAGATGCACTTTTATGATGGATAGATGCACTTTTATGATGGACAGATGCACTTTTATGATGGACAGATGCACTTTTATGATGGACAGATGCACTTTTATGATGAATTGATGCACTTTTATGATGGACAGATACACTTATGATATATATTTTTCTGCCTTTAAAGACCACCTTTGCAGTCTTTTGTTTTTTTTTCCTTAATTTTTTTTTTGCTTTGAAAGAAAAAAAAAGCCTATTTTAAGGACCAATTTTGCATAATTTTTGCGCTATGTGACCGTTTTGAGCTGTTGTGTCCTCATTAGACTGAGACGATGCTTCTGTTAACGGACTCGAGTGTGTGTGTTGGACAGATGTCATGCTCCTGGTGACGGAGCGATTCTCGAGGGACCGTTCAACATGGAGTCTGTGATGGAGCTCATCGACGTGAAGATCTCTGAAGCCATCATGAACATGCAGGAGAACAGCATGCAGATCTCCCATCAGGTTATCATGTTCTCATCTGTCCATAATCATGTTCTGAGATCATGTGTTCAGCACCAGCTTCATCCCTTCAAACCTCAGCCTCCCGCTTCAGGGTTATTTATAACGGCATAGTTAGGGATGGTCGAGACTTGCAGTCCGGCACTTACGCGTGTGCGCCTGAGTCCACCGCGAATCACAGTTTCTGGAGGAGAGGAATGCTAACCGCTGCTCCTGCGCTCGCTGGGACAGTTCAAGGTGATGTCTCCGTTTCAGAGGTTACAGTACCAAAGGTTTCTGCTCTCTTATTCATCTGCCATTTGTTTGGGGAGAGAGTTCCAGATGGAGGGCAGAAACAGAAAAGGCTCTGTCACCCCAGGTTCAGTGCTTAGAGGTTATTACGTGTGGTGGTTTTTTTTGTCCAATAATTAAAATGATGAAAATCAATCAGTCACAGTCCAAAATCTACGTTTTCTCTTATTTGTTAATATAAATTGACCTAAAATCTTGATGTCGATTAAAACATGCCATGTTCTGCATCACCTTTATGCACATATTCAGCATTTTTCATATTTCAGTCCAAAATGGAAACCAAATTGTGAACTTTATTCCAGACCTGTGCTGTGAGTTACAGAGAATAACATGTGGTCGAGAGCCTAACTTTAGTTTTCATTCCTCATGTTATGGGTCAGTGTGTGTGTGTGTGTGTGTGTTTGAGACCAACTCTACATCTCTGTGTAATTGCAGGTTTTCCAGGGATGTGGGCAGCCGAATCCCTCAGGAATGAGCCGAATCCTCCCGGAGCGCCCCGAACACTTTCGTCTTCAGTCCGAGAGCCATGAGGATCTCACACACCTCACACACACACACACACTCACACACACCATGAGGATCTGCCCACTGCAACCACTGGATCCAGACTGCAACGCCTGGTGAGAGAGAAACACCACACACACACACACACACACACACACACACACACACACACACACACACACACACACACACACACACACACACACACACACACACACACACACACACACACACACACACACACACACACACACACACACACACACACACACACACAGTATATATACACACACACATACAGTATATATGCACCCACACACTGTGAATATATTGAATTTAGTGGCATAAATATCTTTGATTATGTTTTTAGAGATGTAAGTGTATTCTGTTGGAGTTAAGGATAAAACATCATGATAAAATCTTTACTTTCTAAAATGCTAGTGACTTAAAATAGTTTTTTGTTCATGGAAACAGAATGAAGGTCGTTCATCTTTTTTTTTCTAGCCATGTCAGTATTTACTGCAGCTCAAATCAAATGCGTTATACATGTGAGAGTATAATTATCACTCTCAAGACATACCACATAAAGTAAACACCACGAGGTCAGACTTTAGTAGAGTGTGTGTGTGTGTGTGTGTGTGGTGGTGTGTATGTCTGTGCTGATTGCAGCCTGACAAACAGCGTTCACCAAACATCCATCAGCAGAAGCCATCGGGTGTCTCCAGTTCTGGCCTGTAGACGGTTAAACACATCATATATATATATATACACTCACCGGCCACTTTATTAGGTACCCCATGCTAGTAACGGGTTGGACCCCCTTTTGCCTTCAGAACTGCCTCAATTCTTCGTGGCATAGATTCAACAAGGTGCTGGAAGCATTCCTCAGGGAGTTTGGTCCATATTGACATGATGGCATCACACAGTTGCCGCAGATTTGTCGGCTGCACATCCATGATGCGATCTTCCCGTTCCACCACATCCCAAAGATGCTCTATTGGATTGAGATCTGGTGACTGTGGAGGCCATTTGAGTACAGCGAACTCATTGTCATGTTCAAGAAACCAGTCTAAGATGATTCCAGCTTTATGACATGGCGCATTATCCTGCTGAAAGTAGCCATCAGAAGTTGGGTACATTGTGGTCATAAAGGGATGGACATGGTCAGCAACAATACTCAGGTAGGCTGTGGCGTTGCAACGATGCTCAATTGGTACCAAGGGGCCCAAAGAGTGCCAAGAAAATATTCCCCACACCATGACACCACCACCACCAGCCTGAACCGTTGATACAAGGCAGGATGGATCCATGCTTTCATGTTGTAGACGCCAAATTCTGACCCTACCATGCCGAATGTCGCAGCAGAAATCGAGACTCATCAGACCAGGCAACGTTTTTCCAATCTTCTATTGTCCAATTTCGATGAGCTTGTGCAAATTGTAGCCTCAGTTTCCTGTTCTTAGCTGAAAGGAGTGGCACCCGGTGTGGTCTTCTGCTGCTGTAGCCCATCTGCCTCAAAGTTCGACGTACTGTGCGTTCAGAGATGCTCTTCTGCCCACCTTGGTTGTAACGGGTGGTTATTTGAGTCACTGTTGCCCTTCTATCAGCTCGAACCAGTCTGGCCATTCTCCTCTGACCTCTGGCATCAACAAGGCATTTCCGCCCACAGAACTGCCGCTCACTGGATGTTTTTTCTTTTTGGACCATTCTCTGTAAACCCTAGAGATGGTTGTGCGTGAAAATCCCAGTAGATTAGCAGTTTCTGAAATACTCAGACCAGCCCTTCTGGCACCAACAATCATGCCACGTTCAAAGTCACTCAAATCACCTTTCTTCCCCATACTGATGCTCGGTTTGAACTGCAGGAGATTGTCTTGACCATGTCTACATGCCTAAATGCACTGAGTTGCCGTCATGTGATTGGCTGCTTAGAAATTAAGTGTTAACGAGCAGTTGGACAGGTGTACCTAATAAAGTGGCCGGTGAGTGTATATGATCAGTTCGTATTAATATTTCTTTTCGTCAGAATGTCCGTCAGTGGAGAAAGACCCTTTTGGCCCTAAAGGATGAAGTTATACATTTAATAATATCTGAGGATTCTTTGATGAACAGAAAGAACAGAATTTGAAATAGAATCTTGTGTATCATTATAAATATCTTTACAGTCACTTTTGATCAATTTAATGATGAATAAAAGCATTCATTTATTTTTTAAAACTAACAACAAAAAAAGAAAAAACGTACAGACCCAGAACTTCAGAAGTGTGTTCAGTCACATTCAGTGTGAAATAATGTCGTTTTAATCAGTGTATGCAGTGCATCTTCCAGACGCGGGTTCACACACACATTTACTCTTGAGCAAAGAAACACTTCAGTGCCTTAAAGCTGATCATTCATTAGATCAACTCCCTTCCAAAGAAACTGGACGGATCAGTTGATAGTGGTGTGAATTTAGCCGTGTTTATTTCATTTTTCTTTACAGTCTTACAGGAGTGTGGTATAATGCTATAATGGTCATAGTAGTTAATATCTGTTAAATATTAAAGGAATGGTTAATCATTTTGATATTCTTTTAATAAACCATATTTACATATATCATTATAACACGAGCACATCTCATGTGTGAGTTTCAGCAAGCAGTTCCTGAGGACACACACACACACACACACACACACACACACACACACACACACACACACACACACACACACAAGCACATCTCATGTGTGTGAGTTTCAGCAAGCAGTTCCTGAGGACACACGCACACGCACACGCACACGCACACACACACACACACACACACACACACACACACAAGCACATCTCATGTGTGTGAGTTTCAGCGAGCAGTTCCTGAACTGAAGCATGTGCTCCCTCTAGTGGAGGAGACACACGCACGCACACACACACTCACACACACTCCCACCACACACACACACACACACTTCATGTGGATGATGCTTTAGTGCAGGTCACATTAGCATAATGTCAGCCTCTGGTCTTGATTGGCTGAGCAACATCTCTTAGCCACGCCCTCAAACACTAGTTTATAACAAAAAGATTAAAATAAATAAATAAATAAAAATAATAACAAAATAGTTTCTTGATATAAAATAAACATTAGCAGAAATAAAATAACAATGTATTAATATTTCATCTATTAAAGGAAACGTTTACATTGGATGTACTCAAAATAAACAAAAAAACTATAAAAACTATATAGAGAAAAAAATCACAAGTAAATATAAAAACAAAATTCAAAGTTGAATAAAAACTCTAAAGATCTGTGATGAGTTGTGGTGTTCATGATCAGGTGACGGAGGTGAAGGAGAAGCTGAAGCGCTTCCGGAGGTTCTGGGCGTCCGTGTCCGAGTCCATCTGTCAGGAGGAACATGTGGCGACGCTGGAGAAGCAGAACTGCTGGAACGGCCTGGAGCTGGGCCGGTAACGCTCCTCACACATCTTCATAGTCATCAGTGTGTTCACGTGTGCTGGGAATGATCTGAACCCTACGTTCAGCTGAACTGTAGTTGTGTTCCAGATTCGACCCTGAGGTTCAGAGAGACGCTTGGGTCCGTCAGGAGAAGAACAGCACCGACTCTCCTCATCCCGACGCCGTGATCCGACAGCAGATCCTGACTCTCCGGATGATGAGCAACAAGCTGAAGAACGCTTACCACGGCACTGACCTGCACTTCCAGGACTCCGGTGAGTCTGACGGATGATCACGTGTGTTCAGAAGCACTGATGAGTCTTAATGATCCACTCAGAGCAGAGAATCATCTGTGATGATCAGAACCATGGCCTGCTTCTCAATAGTCACGTTTCCACCGGAGTTACCCAGACCAGTTTATCCCAGGATCTTTCCCCAGATCTGTTTCTGTCTGCGTTTCCACCGAGGTCTATAGTATGGTGAAGATCAGCCGAGTTAGTCCAATGATGGACTGTGCTCTAGTTTACAGTTCTAGTTCACTCCCACTGGACTCATCCTCTAAGTTAAGCTTAATGAAGCCTGAACCTTGTTCGTCGGCCCATCTGTCTAATTTTTTAAACTCTATTGTTGATTGGAATAGCAAATTACTGCACACAAAAAAAGGTGGTTGAAATAAAATGCGTCATGAACTCAACCAGTCAGCATGTTGAGCGGCGAACGTTCCTGAATTTGAAGTTCTCGCTCCCTGCAGGACTTTCTGAGGGGAAATATTTAGCCGCTGACCCAGTTCCTGGGGGAAGTTCCTGCGGTGGAAACGCAGTGTTAAGGCCATTGCACACCGAGTCCGAAATTCGCATCCAAAATTTTCGCACGTTAAAAAAAAAAATCAACCTCACGTTATGTCAATCATGTTTGCTCACCGCCTCCGAAACTTTCATCCGTCATAAAATTAATCGGATCAGGTTCGATTTTCTGCGTTTTTCGTATCCAGAGCCAATATTCTGAGAGGTATGTTGACAATTCAGGGCCGGGAGACTCGTCCTCAAATCAATTACACATTTGTGCCGTGCTTTCAGTTTAGGTGTTCAGTTTGATCAAGTGTTTATGTTCTCTTCTCTATATTGGATTATGAAATTAATAAACCTCCCCTTTCAATCAGAGTGAAATTTAGGATCGAATAAGATGTGATTGAGCAGCCAATTCCATAACTAATGTATTATTTGGGCACAATATAGAACAGCCTATAGTTGTTTTGTCTGCCCAGCGCTTCAACCGGGCCGTGCGGTGTGTGTGTGTGTGTGTGTGTGTGTCCATACCTTACACATACTGCCAGATCTCAGTTCAGAATCGATTGGTTCACGGTAATTGGTGTTCTTGTTTTTAATATGTGGCTCCAGAATCGCTAGTAAAGCATCAAACTGTCCCACTGACATTCTGAAGTACATTTTGAATCGCTCTGGGATAAATTCGCTCTTGATAAGGAGGTGAAACTCCTTCCTCTCGACGCAATTTCAGGATTGGATGGACGTAATATTTCTCTTTCTTCTCTTTTCAATAAGAGAGAGGGCAACAAAATCATCCTCACTGCTTGACAAATCCATTTGGTGTTTTTTCGTTTTTCCCGCAAAGGTTTCCCGGTACTCGGTGTGCAATGGCCTTTAATCCTTGTTTTTTCCTTTCGAGGGACACTCGCATTGCGTCGGAATGACACTTTGGGGAGCATTCTTAGCGTAACGAGTCTGAAGCTCTTTGTTGTGGCACAGTGGGTACTCGTTCCCCGGAGTGTCGTTCCAACGCAGTCTTGTTCCCTGACCCTAACCCCTAACCCTAAACCTAACCCTTCTCAGGGAACAAGTGTCACAGTCGTAACCCCAGATGTTTTTCATAGCCAGACCTTTGAATGTTGTCAAACGGGTCCATGATGTTATGATCTTTTCCTCCGTTTCAGTCTCGGATGAAGAGCAGCGGCTCCGGCTCCGGCTCCGGCGTCACAGAATCCTTCAGGACCGACCCGACCCACTCGACCCACACTCCGGTCCGGGAGAACAGAGACGAGACGTCTTCAGCGTCCAGCGTCCGGCCGGAGGTTCTGCTGCTGTTCTTCAGCGCGCTGGCCGTCAGATAGTGTCTCTCACACACACACACACACACACACACACACACACTGAATCCGGACGGTCCAGATCTCCAGTGCTGGAAGCTTTACAGGCAGAATTGAAGGCTCTTCTGAAGCTCTAATACAGCAGTTTAAAGAGTTAATTCACCCCAATATTTTAATTCTTCATCATTTCCTCACGCAAACCTTTTATTTGGAGCCTGACGGTGAACGCTAAAGATTGAACTGAGGAAATAATTCCAGAACTATATCTGTAACTTTATCCGACTATTAGGATCTTCTCTTTTATTTTTCTAAAACACATCTTGAGTATTTTCATGCAGGAGAAGCTCCTGTGAATGCAGAAGAGAATATCTGAACACACACTACCGTTTCAATGTCTGGGTTTAGTGAGATTATTTTAGGAAGTTAATACACTTATCTTTTAAGGACACTTTCAATTCATCAAAAGTTAGAAGACTTATAATGTTACAAAAGTTTCTATTTCAGATTAATGCTGTTCTTTTGAACTTTCTATTCATCAAAGAATCATGTAAATAACTGTAACACTGATAATAATCATAAGTGTGTGTTGATCATCAGATCCTCATATTAGAGTGATTTGTGAAGGATCATGTGACACTGAAGACTGGAGTAATGATGATAAATTCAGGAATAAATTACACTTTACTGTATATTCACATACAGAACAGATGATTTACATTATAATAATATTTCACTGTTTTACTGTATTTTTATATCATTAGAAGAGACTCTTTCAGAAACCTAAACAAATCTCACTGAAACTCCGAACATTTGACCGGTAATGTATATAATAATATATCATTTCAAACCCTTCCTGAAAACATGAATCCCTCAAGAAGCTTCTTTCCAAGTTCGGTGACTGACATCATTGATGTGTCCTGGCATGTTTTACATTATTGCTCAATATTTAGTTTGTTCAGTTGTAGTTAGGTTATAATGTCACAATCACGTTCAGAAAACAAGCACTGCACTGTGTGATTTATCTTCTGCAATCACAATCATCTTTCATAATTATACTGCCATAATGGAATAACAGCTGGAAACTAGAAAACAAAGTAGTAAACAAAAGTGAAGAATATCTTGATCAATAATTGCAGATGTTTTATTTTGACTAATTTCACATGAATTATAGTTTGTGAAACCTCATCCTTCAGATTCAGAATTGTTCGAACGGTCAATCAGCTTTTCTGGGAGATTTGTGTGTATGTAGAAGATTGTAAACAATAATGCATTTTCATGGAAAGAAATCTAGATTTGTTGGACTTTTATTATGTTTTTATCATGTTTTCTACCTAAATGAGCTGGATGGTAGCCTAAAAGTGTGGTTCCTGAGAAACTATTAATTATATTATTGATCAGAAACCCTTCATACATCAGTGTGAATCTGTCAGAGGATCAAGTTATAATTATAAATGGTTTAATTTTATACATAGTTGATTGAAATGTTACTTGAATTTTCCATTGTAATTTCTGCCCATTACTCTTACCTTCCAGTATTGTTCTTATAGATTTGTACACTTGTGCTGCAAAAGCGAAAATACAGATGTTTAACGAAAAATAGTTTTATTAAGAAGCACGATTGTTTGAGACTTTAGTTGCGATTTCTTACACCACAGAGAAGAAGTTTCTCTTTTAAAAAGTCCCACTCTGAATATGTTAAAGAAAAGTCAACAGTTTGTTGAAGCAGAGAAATACGTTTTTTTTTGTCTTTACCAATCTTCATTTTAAAATGAATCTGTTTAAAGGCTAATTGACTGAAAAACACAAATATTGATTAAAAACGGATTTTAATAA